>JACXVL010000306.1:47107-80817 GCA_014898675.1 Athelia sp. TMB
GTGGGCCCATACTCTCCTCTGAGATTGACACCACTCCGCTCCCCAAGAGGAAACACCCCACTCAGGAACGTCAATATTCGGCCGCAGAATATTGTTGTTGAGCCCATCTTGGATAATCGCCGCAGAAGGTCGTTTAAAGTGCGCAGAAGAATTAGAGCTTTCCCCTTCTGAGGAACCATTCCTTCAGTTAAGCGCGGGGCGCGGAGCTCGATCCAAGAGAATATATGCGAGCATGAGCTAATAGTCTGAGTCTCCAGAAGGTCTTGCAGAACCGTAAAGGGAAAGGTAGCCTCGCATGCATCTTTCAGAACCAATGAACATCCATAACCACGGTGTCATGCGATATATTTGCGGCGTACCGTGCTCAGTAAACGTCAGAACAAGATCCAATTTGTCTTGTAGCTCGGCGTAGTATTTTGTTTCAGGATCGTTTGGTGCGCTGCCCTCGTTAGCCTATAGGAAAATAAGCTTCAAAAATAGGAAACGAGCATAGATCACACTCACAGCTAGGATGAATATCTCGTTCCTGAGCAAGTACTCCCATTGACTTTTCCTATTCTCTGCTGGAACTTGACTCCGAGATTCCTGTATAGTAGAATTCACGAGTTTGTCTAAAGTCTCGCGGTCCACGGGACTTGGAATGGATGTAATGAGGGCTTTGAGTGTCGGCGCGAGAGACGCCATGGCCGTACTTGGTCGCGGTTCCAGCGGCACTTATTAGCACTTACTGGCGATCTTTGCAACCACCATGTCGGCGCCCCAAATGTCAGGGCTGGAAGGAGATGTCTCGCAGCTCAGTGCTCTCCTGTCTCAAGGAACACCGGCCAGAGATGCAGATGTGACAGAACTCTTGCGCGGAATCGAAACAGCTGATGGTATGGCACAAGGTGTAGAGAAGAAATTAGACGAGATGCTCAACAATCTGGACGAATTGCTCGCTTCACTCGAATCCGAGACTACTACTTCAAAGGATGGGCCAAAACAGTTCAAGTAGGGGATGCTTCCTGTATTTCTATTTCTTTCGCTGCCCCTTCCAGTACTCGGTATTGAACACGGCATAGATTTCGATGTGGAGGCTCTCGTCTTTGAGCAGAAGGTCCCACTAATGGTGTAGATGTATGCAAAAACATTAGCCTGCCTTGTGCTAGAAGGATCTCATAGTCGGCTGCGCTCAATAAACTCGCATTGATGATATGTGGCAGACTTGAAACTCGAGGTATCGGCTCCATATGGCGCGCGGAAAGTCAGAAAAAGCATTGCAACGATAAGTAAAATAATAGATATAAGGACAGAAGAGAAAATGCAAACTCGTGCTGTATACTATCAGTCATCAGCTGCCATGATGTTTTCTTCATCAAAGCGATTGACGGTTTGGATGACCTCCGAGCCTTTCCGAGCGAATACAAGCTGTGAAAATTATCAGATGCTGGTAAAGGCTGCTTTAATACGGAAACTCGCCAAGTACGGATTCGCAGTTGAACCTGTTGTATCCGCAAATACCTCGTCCTTCGACACCTCAGTGACAGAAGAATCATTGTATTTGAACCACATGTCCGGCTGTTCGGGAAGATTGCGGGAGTAGAAGAAATAGTGGCCGAACTGTGGAGATGCTCCTCGGTGCACGAAGACCGAAGTAAGTTCGTAGGGTATCTTGGTCTCTGTGCGCCATATGGCTTCGAGGTCGTCCTTGTGCGCTGTAATCCTCTTTCGAAGATCCTCGATCTCGACTTTTACCAAACCCTGTTCTCCATTTAATTGGCTTATCAAGTCATCGTCCAGCTCATCATCTGCGACACCTTCTTGCTTTGACAAAAAATCGAGTGTGCTTGCCAATGCGTCTGCGAATGGGGCATGCTACAAGGTGGATAAGTTTCTCGCGTTCGCCGATAACAAACGCGGAGGTACCTTGCCACCTGTCAAGACCTCCAGCCGTTCTCGACATATATTGAGCTGAGTCTGGACGTCTTTTGAGCGCGCCTTCTTCGCCGGGTCCACGCCTTCAACGAAGCGGTCCATGTATATAGTCTCGTCGAATTTGACGTATGCTTGCGATTTATAGGATTGAAGCGTCTCTCGATTAAATTGAACTCGCTAGAAATTTGAATTCAGTTTTGTAAAAATTCAGGTGATGCGAACTGCACTAACTTGCAGTTGAACTTGAAGCAAAGGTGGAAGATCAACTAATGAAACCTCCATGCGGGCCTTGCCGCCTTCAAAGTCAACGGTATCTTCGAAATAACCACTTAAACCGTCATATATATCAAAGCCATCTCCTGCCACATTGACTGGTAGATTTGAAAAGAGGTCCACTTTTTCGTTAACAGGGGCTTTCAATTTGCTATCGGTGGACATAGCGGCTATGCGTTGCCGGATCGTTCCATAGAAGAGTCTGTAACTTTCTTCAACTCTGACGTTCTTGAATATCGTTTCTTGACTTACTTCTTGACAATGCTCCGCTTGTCGTCCGCTGAGCTCAAAGCATCAAACTTCAACAAGGCTGTCTCGATTTGAAACATGCAGTTATCCATGCACTCTGCGACATCGTGCTGTCTACCTGAAAATCCAGATGAGTCAGATTGATATGCACGAGTACTTGAAAGTTAGGGCTACCAAACATCATGGTGGAGTCTGAGTTGTCTGTAACTTTCTTCTGTGCAGGGGGCTTCTGGATAGCCTGTGAAGTCCCATCTTGCATTTCAACATCGATAATTTCTACCGCTTTGTCGGTTTCATTTGGTTTTGACGAAGTGGCCTGTACAGATGACCGAAAGGGGGATGGTTGACGAGGTGATACTGGACTAACCATAACAAATCCGTCTTTATCTAGTTGTGTGGAATCTACGTCCATCTCACCCTTTTGAAGGGCTTCATCACGCAAACGTTTGCCGAGGATCGAACCAGGCGACCGAATCGGGGACGGTCGAGACTGGTCCGATTGTGGCATCCTAGCAGGATTGTCGTCGACCAGAGTTGCGTCCGTATCATTGGAAGAGTCTGTGCCTCCTCTGTCGACTTCATCTTCCTCTTCATCTCGTGAGGTCACAAGGGCAAGTTTCGCCAACTCAAGCGCAGGAGTGACGGCCATGTTCGGGCTATATTCAAGTTCGAAGAATAGCTCCGCCAGCTGGTGAACAACTAATGGAAACCATTAGTTCCTCCGATAAAAAGTAAAAATCGAACGAAATAATCGCACATTTCTTTGATCTGCCGATCTCTCGTCGGGTAACAAGCCTTCCTCCGACACGATGTTGCTTCAAGGCATCATCGGAAACCTTTTCGTCTTCGATGATGTCCTTTTCTCCGACAATATTCGCCATTGGCTTAATTGCATCGCGCAACTCTTTGATGGTGTAAAAGTACTGTAAAACTTATTCAGAAACAACGGGATCCGGCGGAGACGAAAGAGTATACTTGAAGCAGAGAATTAAGATAGCAGGTATTGCCTAGTTGATTGAGACCTCGAGGGAGATCAGAGCGGACGGGCGCGACGATATCACCGGCTAACAGTCGTCAGGCGATGGGTAGTGAGAGAAACAAACGGACTCACGATCTGAACCTGTCTCGAGAAATTTCCGCAACCTGGAACTATCCCGTACTTCAGCGATCACTGTAAGGGCTTCGCGCATTTTATCGCCTTGACTGGGTTGCTCTTCGACCTACGGGAAATGCTGGGTTAATATTTGCTTGCGAATGCTGCGGGAGAGCACATACCCTCATAGAGAATACCGTCAGAACCATATCATCATCTACTTCTGATGGAATTTCCAATGTCGAGTAAGCTCGTTCTGGGTTCATTGTCCTCATTTGACCCTCTTCCCATGCCTTCTTCAGGATCACGCTCCCCCGAGATTCTGCGACGATCTTAAAGGCTTCATTGGCATCCTTCTGTAATTGTCCGCCGCGCACGACATCGCCCCAAGCTGCCTTGACTTTGTGCTTCCAGGCACTGATAATGAAGTCATCAGTGACCTCGTCGTCGTTGATCTCGACGGCAATTGGTTCATCTCCACCAAAACCTAGTGTCTTTGCGGCAGCTTGAAGATCCTGATGCGAGAAGCGACCGCGGGCTCGCTCATCTATTAGCAGCATTTGCACGTCTTGGGGTATTTCCAGTCCGCATGCTTGCATGTATTCAACGATGTCGAGAAACCAGCTAAAATATTCCACTGTGTGCTCGGGGTCACAGCGGCATTGGGCCAGGTATGCAAACATTAAAAGCTCTGACAGTGAGCCTATCAGTTGCCAATCATAGAGCAAATGTACCCAATTTACCGGGAGAGTATGTCGTCGGCGTCAGTCCAAGACCTACCCAGGCCTTCTGTAAAGGCTCGTGGCGGGCTACCACTGGTGACAGTATACCTCGAGGAACTGATTCGTGTCAGGTTTGCAGTGTCATGTCCATTCCAGCTGATATGCGTACTTTGATCGAGGTGGGAACCAATTCCCATCTGGTACATGTCACGAGCGCGTGCGACATCCACATGCAATGGTCGAGGAACATATCTCTTGAGGTCGTTTGCTGATCATCGGTAAGCTTCCGTGAGGTTGACCTAAGAACAATTGCCTACCATGACGTCGTTGGAAATCGCTTAACCAAACTGAGATTTCTACATATGCACGCAGTAGCTTAGCGCGTTCTGAGGTGTTCGTTGGTGTTTGCGGGGGTATGAGGAACGCTGATGTTGCCTCATCTGCAGCTGGTTGATAAATGAAATCCATCGATTCAAAAATGCGTTGGCTAAGTATGTTGGAATCATGAGGGCGCAATAGGAATTGCGAGTACATGTTTCACTCACACAGTTTTGTTCCAGCCCACCTTGTTGGTGAAGGTCTTGCCATTGATTGTGAGACTGCGATCATTGCCCTTCCAGAGTTTGTTTTCAAGAATTCTGCAAAAGTCTGAGACGGGCATAAAGAGACACAAGCAGTATGCCTTACGTCAAAATGGTTTCCCAACCACTCACAACAGACTCTTCGCCAGTTTTGCCGGGCATGGGATGGGATAGCTTGAGCTTCGTAAATTCGTCCACAAATTTCGCTGGGATAACACCTGGAATGACTGATGACACGACACCGGAAGCAGGGCACTGGCAGCAGACCCAAAGGTCCAGAAGATCCCCTTCTTCTAACGGATCTTCGACCAAGTCATCATCGGCCATTGATGGAGCCATACTAAGATCATCCATGCCCAGCGTGGACGTGGTCATCCTCCGCCTCTTCTGCTTCATCTGGTCCGCCTTCTGCCATGCTTGGCGTTGGAAGGGAGGAGTAATTTGACGGGCATCTACCGCACGTTCGTAGTAATGATAGTGGTGTGTCTTATCTCCGGTGCCAGAGCTGTGTTGATCGGATGTACAGGGCGGAGACCAAGCCCTGTTACCTGTTGGAAGAGGGTGCAAGGGATCTTCCTCGAAAGACTTGGCTAATGGGGGCAAGACATTCGAGCGACCTTCGTTCCATTGCAAGATGACCCAGCCATTATGTCTCCTGCAGTAGTAGGCATTAGGATGCGGTACTGCACGAACTAGATCATCCGTTGTCGGCGGTACATGGCGGGCTTCAGTGGCAGGCGATTGGGACGCGCTGGATGAGCCTGGGCTCGGTACTGCAGATGATGCTTCGGCACGAGCTATGTCTGGCTGTTTGGCAATGACAGAAAAGAGCGTGTGGTCTGACTGGTGGAGAACATCCTCCAGGGCAGGTGGGAGGTACCCTGGTCCGGGGCGTTTGTGTCTCTCGCGCACATCACGATCCCACCAGTTCTCCTCCTGTTCGACATCTGTCCCACTGAGCGCAGGCTTCTTGTTAAGGACTTCATTTGCCCAACTGCCCACAGCATTCCTGCTTCCCCACCCACTCGCAGTGGAATCAGCCCAGTTGTCCCAGTGGGTTGTTTCATTGCCCCAACTACCCGGATCGATCGGTTGCTCGACCTCAGTGGAGACGAGGGCAGGGATACTACCCGTGTCGGAATGAGTGTCCTCCACGAGCTCCGGCTCACGAAAAGGCGTGCCTTCAGCGCGATATGTCGGTGGCGAGGAGCTCGGCGCCGCGTATCGCGTGTGTGCAGATCCAGTAGTGGGGGACACATTGACTTTGGCGGGCCTAGATGGTAGAGGTGGAGGCTTGGAAGAGGAAGAGGAGTAGAAGTTGTTTGGTGGTATGGGCTTCTCAGCGACGGTAGAGTCTTTGGGCTTGCTAGATGCGTCGTAGATCGGAATAGGTTGCTTATTTTCTTTGCCAGACATATCGATCACGAATATCAGCTGAAATGAGAATAGTCCAGAATACCCTGGATAAGTGGTATATCAAAATCGATGTTAGGCAGATTAGATACTGACTCTTGCTGTTGATTCGTGAAGAGAGAGCGGCGCAGCGAGGTTCGTTCGTACGTACGTAACCGTAGGTCAGTACATAGACATTCCCCAAAATCAATATTTTATAATAATTTCTAGCTACGTCCAATCTAGAAGCTCTACTAAAATTTGTAGACCTAAGACGAGAACGTATTAGCAAGCTGTCAATTGCAGGGATATTCACTGTTTCGATATCCACCTGATCTTCAGTGTATCCCAACTCTTTGAGGACACCTCCAAGTTCACCTTGCTTCATCCCAGCCTGTTTTCACATTAGTTTCTAAATTGCATTGAATGGGAGCGAGATGAGGGTGCATTACCTTCTTGCCAGCAATGGCAGCAACTTGAGGAGGTGGGCCTTTGAACTGGTAAATCATAACGCCGGACACGGACAATGTTGAATCACAACATACCACAGACGAAAATCTTGACCTTCTCCTTCTGGTCTGCTGGCGCAAGGTGCTTCTTGATGAGATCAACAGTGATATATCCCGTTGCCTCTGATGAAGATGAAGATTTTTTAGAGATATAGCGGTTGTCTCCGAAGGAATACGTTACCTTTCCAGTTGGCGTCTGGTTTGTCCAGTACGTATACGACATCAAGGTTTTCAGGGTACTTCTTCTTGAGTGCATCGAACTCTTCACGCAAAAGAATGTCCGCCTCTGTCACGTTGGAAAAGAGGAGCTTGAACTTGGTCTTGTTTGATTCGTCTGCCAGGGCGTGTGTCAGGATTTGATAGAGGGGTGTTCTGCCAGGCGAATTGTAAGTAGGCAGCTACAGAAAATTTCGATTGGACTCACATGCCACTTCCACCACCAATTAATCCAACCTCCTCAAACTGATTGATCTTGTAGTCAAATTTAGGGAAAGGGCCCTTGATGCCCAAAGAGTCTCCTGGCTGCAAGGTGTGGATGTATTTGGACGCGTTGCCGTTGTCGTACTTCTTGATCAAGAGCACAAGCTCTCCCTCTTTATCCGAAGGCGATATGGGGGTGTATGGGCGAACAATTGGCTTGCCTTTGCCATCCAGCAACGCTTCGGGATCGGATGATTTGACGACCAGGCACGAAGCGACGGGCAAGAGCGATGCTTCACCATTGGGCAGCTCGAAAATGAATCTAAGAGCCTTTTTTCAGCATATATATCTTTGAAGCTGCTTGAGACTTACTTCGCCGTGTTGTGGTTGTAGTGCTCAACTTTCTTTAACTTGAAATCGATGAACTTCTCCGGGTCAAGTGGGCTCTTCAGCTGTTTGGGCTTTGGGCCACTGTCTGTCATCAGCAAATATGCTGCGAGACCGACGCCTGCTGTTCCCCCAATAGTCAGCACAGTCGCGGTGCTAGATTTAGCTTTGGGTGGGGCGGTCGAGTACCGGCGCACATTGGCAGCCTGCCGTGCAAATTAAATTAGGTGTATATATGCAAAGCTCGTGAGCAGGCTCACCAGTGTACGAGCTGCGACCGTCGAGCGAAATAAGGCCATGGTTGTGTAGAGCAAGAGTAGTCAGCGCCAGTCTCAGGCTGGCGCGTGCCGAGTCGCGTAAGAATCTGATGAAATTGCCATTCGGCACGCTCGGGCCAAAAGATGCCTTGCTATGACGCACTAAAAGACAAGTGCCTGAGGGGCTCCAACGAAAATCGGTCCAGACCGAATTGGTGTGGTGCAGTGTTTTGTCCGATTTTGACTGACCACAACGCGATTCTTGCAACTTCGCTGTATCCCCGCTGTTCACTTTTCTTCTTGAAATCCGTCTATCTACCCCTCATACCCCCTAATCATCGTCGCCGTGGCCGCCCGAACGTCAAAAATGTCGTTCGTGAAGCTCAGCATCTTCGGAACTTCATTTGAGGTCAGTCGCTGTTGGACAAAATGTATCTGAAGCTTGCTCACACCCGATCTATCTTGCCAGGTTACAACACGCTATGTAGACCTCCAACCTGTTGGCATGGGTGAGCATGGATCACCATCCGATCTCTCTTGATTGTATAAGCTGAGACGTTGCGTTCAAGGTGCTTTTGGGCTGGTTTGGTGCGGTCTTCTCATTACACGGCGCAAGAGGCAGTGTCTGACAGTCACTACACTGGAATCTTTGTAGCTCAGCCAAGGATCAGCTCACCGGTTCATCTGTGGCAATCAAGAAGATCATGAAGCCCTTCAGCACCTCCGTGTTGAGCAAACGCACTTACCGGGAGTTGAAGCTCTTGAAGCATATCCAGCATGAGAACGTGTGTTTGATTGTCAAATAATACACCGTGCATACTTACAGACCCGACTTGTAGATCATCAGTCTCAGCGACGTGTTCATATCGCCCTTGGAGGATCTGTACGCCCATCCAATACAAACCTCTGAAAGCTTATTTATTCTATTTTTGTCAGATACTTCGTCACCGAGTTGCTCGGAACTGATCTTCATCGGCTGCTTACTTCAAGACCGCTGGAAAAACAATTCATACAGTATTTCTTGTACCAGATCTTGGTATGGCTGCGCATCTTCCGAAAACAGAAATCAACTCATTGTTACTTACAGCGTGGGCTCAAATACGTGCATTCTGCAGGAGTCGTCCATCGTGATCTTGTGGGTGCAGTTGGATTCTCATGTAAACCCCGCTCACGCTTGTTACTAGAAACCCAGCAACATCCTCGTAAATGAGAATTGTGATCTCAAGGTACGTGTGCGCAGTTGGACTGCGAAAGTGACCGAGCTAAATCCCTGAGTAGATTTGCGACTTCGGTTTGGCCCGGATTCAAGATCCTCAAATGACGGGTTATGTCTCGACACGATATTACCGCGCGCCCGAGATCATGTTGACTTGGCAGAAGTACGATGTTGCTGTCGACATCTGGAGTACAGGTTGCATTTTCGCTGAGATGCTGGAGGGAAAACCGCTGTTCCCCGGAAAAGATCGTGCGTTTGTTCATAAAACAAAAGTCATCACGCGCGTATGCTAACGCCATCCCAAGATGTTAATCAGTTCTCCATCATCACCGAGCTTCTTGGCACCCCTCCCGACGATGTCATCGAGAGTATTGCCAGCGAAAACGTTAGCATCTCACTTGCTTTAATATCTATTTTCCCTCATGATCCGTTTATAGACGTTGCGTTTCGTGCAAAGTCTGCCCAAGAGAGAAAGGGTTCCTTTCAGCCAGAAGCTTCGTACCACGGATCCTGACGGTAGCAGCGCTTTAATATTGAACTCGGTGCCATACTGATATATGTCTCTCTAGCCCTCGCTCTGCTTGAGAAGATGTTGGTATTTGATCCTCGGAAGCGGATAAACGCCACCGAATGCTTGGAAGATGAATATGTCGCGCCCTACCATGACCCAACCGATGAGCCTGTTGCTGGAGAGAAGTTTGACTGGAGCTTCAACGATGCAGACCTTCCGGTCGACACTTGGAAGGTCATGATGTACAGTGAAATACTGGGTAAGTAACATTTTTCTTTTACCAGGAAAGTCTTATCAATTCCACCCGCAGACTTCCATCAAGTCGGTGATTCGACAACCTCAACGGGTCAGATTCCTGAAGGTGCCCTTGCGGGACCCGACTCTCAAACCGGCGTTCCAGCAGAGTAGATGGATGTGTCAAGTTCGATGCTCTCCCGATCTATCCACCCATTTGCGTTTAGTCCAGATCACCTTTCTAGACCTTGATTTTTTTATTACCTTCTGTCGGGGACTTCTTTTTCGCCCAAAGACTAGCCCACACAAGCAATCTCATTCTCATATTCCCCAGCAACATGATCCATCTCTCCTTCCCTCTTGTCAATCCCTCTCCCTTGATGTACCGTTTTTGTACTCATACAGTTTCCGAAACAGATCAAAGTAGCAGTCAATATTAAATGTAGCATCTCCTATACACACGATTTGGGCAGAATCCACAAAATAATTGACACGGTCAGGCAGCGAACTTTGAAGGTAAGTACGTGTTTTCTCGGACTCTGAAGTCGACCATCCTCGTGACGCGACTTGATTCTTCTTCCAACGTCGTTGGCAGTCCCAAGCGCTGCCAACAGCTCTGGAGCTGCCTCATTTCTCCTATCGTATTATTTTGGCTCACCTAATTTGAATCAACACGTCTATGCCTTCACGATCTTTACGGCCAATCATGGTTGACCAGTCTCTCTCAGAGGATTCCGAGGTCGAAGTCGAGGTGCTTGCAGGAGCATCCACAAGTACCACGACCGCGTCGCGCTCCCAAAAACGCAAAAACGCAACGACACTCCAGGAAGAACGCGTAAGCCTTCTTTTCCTTTGTTTGAGACGCGTGCATTCGAGCTAAATCGCGATATTTCTCGCTCATTGGCTTTTAGGCGCCTAAACGCAGGCAGTCAGCACCTGCTGGCAAGGAGAATCGACCTGAAGGACGGACTACACGCGAGTCGAATATAATTGTAAAGCCTGCTTTGATTACTAAAGGACCTCGCCAACCAGTCCAAGCACGTACGCACACCGCGCCGGACAAAGGTGGTTTGAGGCCACCCACATGTGAGTATTTATATTGGTACCCGTCACTCTCGACTCATGTTCCTAGCAGCAAAGTTATATTATGACGAGAGTCTCGGCGAGATTCCCGAGGCAGAAGCGAGCATCTTCCTGGAAGATGATGACCTCGAAGAGAGATTCGACGGCAATGATGATTCGAAACCTGTCAGGTTTCTCACCAACTTTACCATTTTTGATCCTCGCCACAAGAATGAGTTGGTTTCCTTGCACGAAATGGAGGCACCAGAACCTACGATAGACCGGGAGTTCGAAGCATCAGGCGACGTCAGGCCTGTACTCGACTTAGATGAAGATGAAGGGCAGGAGGACGACGGGAACGACGAGCAAGGGGTCGATCGTATTCGGCTCAGTGCGATATTGAGGTTTTGGACTGACTACACACAAGACGCTGCGTGAGCTCCTGATCTGACTTGATTTGCGGCTGCGGTACTCATTGCTGTCATTCAGAGCCGTTTGGGTTGAGACAGTGCACGCCTGGTACATACTCGAATGTCCTGCATCGGACTACGAATGCCTGTACACGCGATTTCTCAAACCAATCAGAGTTGCGCAGTTTGTGCTTTCGACAATACTTTCGGATAGTCGGCAAGCTCGGCAGAACGGTAAGGAGCCAGCATTAGCTATCAATGATCTAAGGGCAGCTTTACATCGACATTCTACTCCCGGGCTTCGATTTCACGAAAGTGACCTGGACGAAGCCGTAAGCTCTATATGATTCAGTCTCCCTCCGTCTCTCAACGCCACTTCAGGCACCGGGAATCATCGAAGCTTTGAATGACCTAGACCAAGAGGATTATAACATTGTTGATCAACATCCAGCAGTTCAACACTTCATACCAAAAAAGCGACGCACCCGGGGATCGCGATTATCATCTGCAATCCGAGCTCCAAGCGCTCGGTCCAAACGACCTAAGATTCGAAATTTAGACTTAGCTGTGCTTCGAAACGAGGCGCAATGCGCGACACACGTCACGCCGGCCATATATGAGCTCTCGCGGGGTTATTTCAACGGGGATATGGTTGTTATCGGGTCAAAACCCGCCCCGCAGGATCTTGGACCATCCCCGCGAATGGTTCTTGAATGCATCACAAAATATTGGCAGAAAAGCTCACTTGAACGCGAAATTGACTTGGGTGAATGTATCGCATCAAGCCAGTACGCTGCTGACGTTACAGTAGACGACGTCACGTACCGGGTGAGCAAGAACAATCCTCGCTCATAATTTTCTGCTGCTGATGTCGTAATCGCCAGTCGGGAGACTGTGTGGTCATGCTGGCTGGGCCTGATGGTGGAAAGCCTGGCACCCCCGTGTATGACGAATCACTTTGTATACCCATGGGGTCTGTTCTTGCGGATTTCTTCTGGTACTCTACCATGACTCTGACAAACCACCCATGACTAATTCGGTGCAGGTTCGCCAAAATCATCAACATATATGACAGTGGCGAGATACACGTGCAGTGGTTTGTGGCCAGCTCACGAACTACGATGGGCGAAATATCTGATCCACACGAGCTCTTTTTAATTGATCACTGTGAGGATTTGGATGTAAACGTCGTTTTGGGTAAGATTGTGGTGCACGATACCCCGTCAAAGGCACGGCGCAATGCGCCTGACGAATTCTTCTGCCAGTAGGTCGTCTCTGTCTCGGCGATCAGAAGCTTGCTCATGGTATTATTAGATTCACATTTGACTCGGCTTTAGGTGTTTACAAAGATACTAAAACCGCTCTTGTTGATCCTACCGATCCCAGCAGTCTCTGCCCAATCTGTCCTGCAATTGCCGCAAGAAAACAACAAGAAGTGCTGAGGCGAGTTGCCTCAGGCGGAGTTGCATGGCGGGGATCTGTCTACCACCCGTATGATTTCGTCAAAATAAAGAATAAAGCCCACGATGGGCCTTGTCGCATCGGTCAGGTGCATTCCATCAAGGTATCCAAGTTGAAAGATAGTCTGGAGGCTGTGATGCGAGTAAGACTCTCAGGTCGAGTAGCTACTCTCACCGAATTACCACCTCAGAAGGAGAGGGACGAGGTACGTGCTGTTCGATACTACATTGCTTCCTCTGTTGATAAATTTGACTACTTAGCGAGAGCTGTTTCTCACTGATGAGGAGGAACGAGTACCCATTGGCGATATCATCTCTGCTTGCCATGTTATACATCGCGATGCCGTCAATGATCTACGATCGTGGCTATCCCGTTCGCCTGACCACTTCTACGCACAGTATCACTTCCCGGCAGTGCGCCCTCGGGATTGGGCAGAGCGAGAGACAATTTCAGAGATCGTTCAATGCAAAGACTGCCTCGCAGATAAAGCGGTGAAGCTGAAATTGGACAAAATCTTTCAAACTTTAGCGAAAAAACCTCTCCGAGCCTTCGATCCTTTTGCAGGCGTGGGTGCATTTGGGCGTGGCTTGGAGGAATCTGGATGTATTAATGTCACCCATTCCGTTGAAATATCCCCCAGTGCATGCGAGACATTGCGGTAAGTCCTCGCTTTTTTATGGGAGCTATTCCCTGACGTTTTTGCAGCATAAATTTTCCCGAAATGACTATTTTCAATCAAGACTCTAATAAGATTCTTGAATATGCCATAAAAACACACGAAGACCGCGCCGCCGATATTACCGATCTTTACAGTAAGCTGGACGACCAATCAGCAATGCCACCACCACCCAAACCCAGTGACATTGATTGCATAGTCGCTGGATTCCCATGGCATGTACCATATTTCGTGTTGCACTTTACATGCAGCTGATAGTGACTACAGTCAACCCCATTCCGGTCTTAACATGTATAAGAAAACAGATGACCGCAAGGTATGCGCTTACGACTGGCTGTTGATTCCTTTCCGTAATAAATTGTTTTCAGAGCAATCTCATTCTCAATCTGCTCTCTTGGGTTGACTTCTTGAAGCCCGACTACTGCCTATTTGAGAATGTGAGGGGATTTTTGTCTTACAGACTGAATGCTACCCAGGCATCAGAGCATCGGACTGAAGGTGGCATTGAAAATGGTGGCCTTAAATTTCTTCTGAGAGCCATGGTTGCTTTAGGGTACGTTATTTATTACTCTGCGCTATGGCATCTATTGACGGTCTGCCTCGAAGCTATCAAGCTCAATTTGGGTTGCTTGATGCAGGGAGGCACGGAGCCCCTCAGGGACGTGTCAGATTCTTCCTTATCGCGGCTAAGGGAGGTCTTACTCTTCCCAAACTGCCTCGACCCAGCCACGAATTTTCAGGTGCCTCACTGCAAATTCAGCTCGAAGATAGTGTTATAAAGCCCATCAACACTGAGGCCGGAATTGCTCCGCTTCCGTTCGTGAGCATTGAGGATGCCATTGGAGACCTGCCTCTTTTCGACTGGAAGAGTTCCGAAAATACCATTACGACAGAGATCAGGGTCAGTCAAGATATACTCGCCGTTGCCTGTGACAATGCTCGGCCCAGCTGTGGAATACATGGTCCCGCTGAGTACCGACACAAGGAACCCCTGACAACTTTCCAGAGGCGCTGTCGTGCAAACGAGGATGAGATCGAGGACCTTCAGCATGTCACCCGAACGTATCCGGAGGCGACAGTGGAACGGTAACGTGCATTGAATTCAAACTTCGAACCAGAATCTCAGAGACTTCCTACAGAGTTGTGAGCATACCGTTGAAGCCTGGGGCTGATTATCGCAGTGAGTGTGAGCACGG
The DNA here is from genome assembly GCA_014898675.1 of Athelia sp. TMB. Lineage (NCBI taxonomy): Eukaryota > Fungi > Basidiomycota > Agaricomycetes > Atheliales > Atheliaceae > Athelia > Athelia sp. TMB. The sequence goes on from JACXVL010000306.1 coordinate 61,671, forward strand.
TGTCCAGGTATCAACCCGACTGACTTGGCAGGTCTGCGACCGGAACAGTGGGACTGGTAGGGGCGTTGACTCCCATCGTGTTGTCTTGTCTCACCAAACTTCCAGGCAGACCTCAAACCCAGCTTCGGCGATGGGAAGACAGGGTTTTCGCCAAGGTCAGTAGCTCATACAACTACATCACTCGTTGTGGTGCTAATAAGTTTGTCTCGCCTAGGGCTATACGGTCGTCTTGATAAGGATAGCTTCTTTCCCACCACAGTTTGCAATATGACCCCGACCGCTGTATGTCTTTGTGTCGTGTCAACTTGACCAAGTGATCTCACGACAAGACTTGGAACGTATAGAAACAAAGTCGTGTATTGCACCCATATGTATGTGCACTATTGTGATACCTGACCTATCTATACTAACGTCTCGTAAAGTGCAAAAGAGTTGTGACTGTCCGGGAACTCGCCAGGTCGCAAGGATTCCCCGATAATTTCAAATTTTTCGCGCTTGAAGGCAATGTGACTACGGTTAGCCACCCATTTCAATCCTTACATAGCAGCGCACCTACAGGTTCTGAACACGAAACAGATGCAACGTCAGATAGGCAATGCAGTACCTCTCCCTCTGGGATACGCGCTAGGGATGGAACTTCGTAAGGCCTTATTTAAAGATTGGCAGAAGCAACGGGAGGATAATATTGTGGCTATATAATGAGATTTCATACTATCGAGTATACCCATGATTTTAATTGGTAAAGAAATGAGATCCTATACATCTTCAAGCATCAATATTCCGTCGACTCATATCATATACGCACATTCGGCTGGAATCTTGCAAATTGTTGTGATCATCTATGGACTTTGGGCCCAGTAAGCACGAGCGCCAGCGGTCACAGTCAGAGATGGCAAATGTATATTGACTCCGAGCACATACCTTCAAGTTAGCACCAGGACTCCGTGGTCACGGCCATCTACCGATTCAACGGGCTCTCAGGCTCCCTCTCTAAGCTTCTATAGGAACTTCGAACTCCATGACCAACATAGGGCTGTGATATCTTATAATCTTTGATTTTTATAACGAGCGCGCCTGGATTAGAAGCGCGCTGCGCCAGGTGTGCTAATCGGATAGTCCAGCGGTTTGCGGTGACGAACGCTACCGCACGGCTACGCAGTGCACCGGGCCACATCTACTTCAGTGAAACCATCTCGCAATGCAGCCAACACGTCGGAGGCCCACTGCGCTTGAAGTAACCGACGGACGTCAAGAAGACGAATTACAGACAAATGCAGCTTCAACAGGGACTCGGAGTGCATCCACATTAGCGCGCGTTGAAAAGCGGAAGCAGACAGATACCATTGCAAACGGACGCGTAAGATATATTTTCAATGTGTCATGTGCCCCTCTTTTTCAATAAGCCACTGTCATGATCGCTAGGCGCCTAAACGCACTCAAACTGACCTACGGAGAGGCAGACCAGAAAGATATGCAAGTAGGTTTATAAACATGCGAGATTATTCAGTTGACTGATCAAGTAGCGCAGCTTCTATCGAGAATTTAAAGCGTATGCAACTAGGTTTGCATATTTATGGGCTGGTTGGCTGACGGGTCTGTGTACTATAGCTACATTTTACAAAGAACGCCAAGAAGATGTACCCGAAGCAAAGGCTGGCGATCTTTTAGAAGGCGACAACGTGATTGAGACAGAAAACGAACTCGAAGACGCAAAACCTGTCAGAATGCTCAACAACTTCGTCATCTTTCGTGCACTCGCCGATAAAAGATTGCAATTAGTCCGGCTGGATGATCTCGACCAGCTTGACATGTCTAGGAAACTCACTGCCGCAGGCAATGTCAGGCCTCTGCCCGAGATTGACGAAGACGAAGGTCAAGAGGATGAACTGGAGGATGAGAGCGAAAAAGACCAGGGAATCGTCCGTCTGCGGCTCGGTGGAATCATGCATTACTGGACTGACTTTACCGAAAATGCCTCGTGAGCTCAAATTATCCGAAGTCCAGTGTCAGCTTGTTCAATTGCATCTAGCCCGGTATGGATTGAGACAAAGCATGCTTGGTACATACTCGAACGACCATCCAGAGCATATGAACAGTTGTACAAAGGGTTCCTCAAGCCTGTGCGAATCGCACAATTTGTTATCGCATCTCTGCTTTCAGATAGCCAGAAGATAAAAGGGAACAACAAGCGTCCCATGCGTTTGGATGAGCTACAGGCTGATCTGCGCGACCAGTCTACTTCAGACTGCCAGTATCACAAGGAAGATTTGATTGATAATGTAAGTACCATCTTCAATATTCCTCACCTTACCACTCTCAATGCGCTGTACTGCAGATGTCAATATTCTCAACAGCTCTCGATACATTGAATAAGGAAGATTATTTATTGCTTCAGGGCCATCCTACTTTCAAGCAGCGAATCATGCCCCTGGCTAAGCACATCAGAAGAACGGACAACGTACTGCGTGGCCCACCTCTCCACGCTCGTTCAGGCTGTGGGCGAATCGCGAACCCCGATCTGGCCGTGCTACGGAAGGACAAACAATTACCCATCCATGTCACCCCAACAATATATCAGTACTCCATAGGTTACTTTAAGGAAGATCTGGTCGTTGTGGGTCCCCAACCCCCGCAGCCGAAACAAGGACTCTCGCAGCAAGACGCACGCAAGCGAGTTTTAGATCTTCTGAAGAAGCGCATGAAGCCGCCGGCAATTGAGTTCATTAGGGCTAGCAAGAAAGGCAATCGGTACGGCGAGATCAGAGCGAATGGTGTAACCTATCGGGTAAATTCGTATCAGTAATTTCTTGTGTATTCGTTGACCTGATCAAATTGCATCAGCCTGACGATTGCATCCTGATGCTAGCAGGTCCGGATCGCAAACGAGCAGCGCCGAAGGTACCAAATGATCTGGAATCCATACCCCCTGATGCATGCTTAGCTGATTTCTTTTGGTAAGTTCTCGTAATTTTGGAATGGACAATGGACACCAAGCGTTGTTTTGATTAATTGTTAACTGCATCCCAGGTTTGCAAAGCTACTCTATATAAGCGCCGACCACGACATCATACATGTTCAGTGGTACGAGGCAAGCTCCAAGACTGTGATGGGCGAGATCAATGATCCCCAAGAACTCTTCCTGCTCGAGCTCTGTGAAAATAGGAGTGTCACCGAAATACGCGGACAAGTGAAGGTGCATGACTCTGCTTTGAATATAGCACCTTTTGACTATTATTGCAAGTAAGTTGTGCAATTACCTCTTTAAATAGCGCTCTCAATCCTAATGACGCCAATGAATTCGAAGATGTGCCTATGACCCTGTTTTGGCCATTTACCGTGATATCAAGCCCCCCGTGCCGTCGTCTGTAGTGGAATGCGTCGTCTGCGCTAGTGTTCTTGAGCTGCAGCATGAGCAGGCAGTAAACAAATTGGGCACGACCGGGATTTCTTGGCACGGAAATAAATATCACTGTCACGACTTCGTCAAAATCAAGGCAGAGGCACAAAGCGATAAAGTCCCAGGACCCTGCAGGCTCGGCCAAATACAGTCCATATCGGTTACAAGCGGTGCAGATGCTACCCTGACAGTAAAGCTACTTGGGCGGACTGCAATGCTCACAATATTGCCTTCCGATCAGGTAAAGGAGGAGGTAGGATTTTGATAGGTCCAAGCAGTGAAAACCTGATTTCTGACGTCGCGCATGTAGCGAGAAGTTTACCTGACGAATGAAGAATCACAGATTACGGTAGCTGATCTCATCTCTCCATGCAGTGTACTGCATAAAGATGCGCCAAAGAACTTGTGGAATTGGCTCTCGCGCTCTCCAGACCATTTCTTTGTCTGCTCTCGATTTCCCAAAACGGAACCGAAGTTTTGGGCGGATAGAAAATCGATTGGCTATCGGGACGTCACCCAATGTGGAATCTGTTTTGCAGACAGAAAGGCAACTCTTGACCTCGAGGATGCATTTATCAAATCAATGACAAGGCGCAATCCGCTGGCTATTTTTGATCCTTTTGCGGGTCTAGGTGCACTTGGGCGAGGCTTAGAGGAGGGCGCAGGTTGTGTCAAAGTGACGCATGCTGTTGAGATATCACCCAGCGCCTCAGAGACATTGCGGTGAGTTTTCCGCCCCGTTTGTTGCTTGCTGTCATGAGGGAAGATATCCAAACTTTTTTCAGTTTAAACTCCCAAGGCTGCAAGGTTTACAACCAGGATTCCAACAAAATTCTTGAATATGCAATCAAGAGTCACGCAGGACACGACACAGAGGCCTTATTCAGCGCCTTTGATGGCGAGAGGATGCCGACCCCTCCTCGACCAGGAGAAATCAACTGCATAGCAGCAGGATTCCCATGGTATATGCTCTTATCCCTATATTATAATTCACTAACACGACCATCATAAAGTCAACCCCATTCTCGCCTGAACATGTTTAAAAGCGCCAAGGATAGAAAGGTCAGCCGATAAAAGCTCCAATTCCTATATATGTATATCGATAACCCCTTCGCAATATTAGAGTAACTTGATGCTCAGCGTACTATCTTGGGTCGACTTTTTGAAACCAGAATATTGCATTTTCGAGAACGTCCACGGGTTTCTTTCTTTCAATCTTGGGGCTACCCAGGCAGGCCAGCACCGAGTAGAAGGCGGTATACATCAAAGCGGACTCAAGTTTCTCGTCAGGGTGATGGTAGACCTTGGGTAACGAGCGCGATCTTTTACGCAGTCCATTTGCTGACAACCCTTTAGCTACCAGGTTCAATTTGGTCTGATAGAGGCAGGCAGATTCGGGGCTCCTCAGTCGCGTATCAGGTTTTTTATGCTTGCGGCAAAGCGTGGACGTACTCTGCCACAAATTCCACAACCCAGTCACGAGTCCTTCACGGCTAATTCGCTCAAAATTTCCCTTGATGACGAGGTCACTATACAGCCTGTCAGGACCATGGCAGGTACTGCTTCCAATCCAGCTGTAACCATTAAAGACGCAATCGGGGACTTGCCTCTTTTTGATTGGGATAAGTCAGGGATGAAATTTACTTTGACAGACTCGAAGAAGGGTAGAATCAGCGCTTCTATACCTGTTGTCAAGTGCGATCATAAAAAATCGAGAAGCGGATTACCCTTGCAGGCTACCAAATATCGCCACCCCATACCCTTGACAACATTTCAACGGCAATGTCGTATGGGAGGATCCGCCGAGGATCTGCAGCATTTCACTAGAACTTACCGGAAGGCCACTGTAGAGAGGTATAGGTCAGAGTTGTTTCAAGGAGCTTCTGCTAATAGTCTCGCAGGGTTTTGAACATCCCATTGGAGCCGAACGCCGACTATCGCAGTGAGTAGCCAGATCATACAGGTAAATTGGTCTACTAAAGCCCGTCAGAACTGCCGGGAGAATTGTGGGAATGGTGCGCAATAGCTATGTTCATCTCTGCTTACTCCTGTTGAATGTGTTACAGGCAAATATCGAACCCAGCGTCTCGCGCGGGTAGGAAAGGTTTCCGCAAAGGTAATGACAAAGATTGCATCCATAGCCACCCTCTGACTTTTACTATTTGATAGGATTTTACGAAAGGCTAGATGACAATCGATGGTTTCCAACTATCACGACAAATATGACCCCAACCGCGAAGCAGGCATGTGTCTGAAATTGATGTCCTTCGCTATCGCTGACGGTTATTCCAACTGACAGAGCGCAGTTCTTCATCCACATGTACGTCATGAGAAGACAATCATACATTTTCCGTTTTGACCTTCTTCGCAGTGCAGAAGGGTTGTCACAGTTCGCGAACTTGCGAGGGCACAAGGGTTTCCCGACAACTTTGAATTCTATGCCATCAATGGCAATGTTACCACTGTCAGTCCCTTCATCTGTTGTGACGAGAGTCTCTCTGAATCGACAATAGATGCAGCGCCAGATAGGCAACGCTGTCCCGCTCCCGGTGGGTCGTGCGCTAGGAGCTGAGCTCCTAGCCGCCCTCTTCAAAGATTGGCGAGCGCAACGGGCCAGTGCCATGGAGGTTGATTCAGATTCAGATGAAACTCGCATGCGTTCAATTTCGCCGAAAGGCTGTTGATTTATCAGTCGCTGCGATGAGAAGGGGCTCGAGAAGAAAGGTCGAAACGCGTTCTTACAAGTATATCAGAGACCATCTGCATCATCCTGTGCCAATTCATACCCCACCCATACAACCTCTGAGCAGCTCCCACACCCCACAATATGCTTCCCTCGCTCCAGATCGCTCTCGCTAATCTCGTAGAAACCGCCGCATCGACAATCATAACGCCAGACTGTGCCTTCGGTATTTTCGCTGAAATCTTCCAAAGAGACGACCTGTGCTGGTCTGGGGCCCTGCGGGCCAGAGCGCTCTTGTGGTCTCAAATCGTATTTGGATCGTGTATTTGGGTCGGCGAGAGTTGCATATGCTTCCTTGATCAGTGTGATGTCGAATGGTGCAGATGTTTGTCGCGTTTGCTTGTCAGGATGGGAGATAAGAAGAGCCCTATGATACGCCGCTTTGATCTCTGCTGGGCTTGCATCGCGAGAGACAGAAAGCAAGCCGTAGTAGTCAACTGATGGGCCTTCCAGCGTAAGACCGACGATGTGCGACGATTGAAAGGGGTGATCGGAGTGAAATATTTCAATTTCAAATAACTCCAGTGCGATGTAAGTATGTAGTACACAAGTCAAAACAAAGATGAAAAGCATAATTATGAGTAGCAAAATGTGAAAGTATCAATGTCCGGATGGTAAGTGTACTCTACTCTTCATCTGAAGACGCGTAAACGACCACAAAGTCTGCGCCCCTAGGCTCCTGGGGGGAGGTTGCATCATGCCACGCAGCCCGGTCCTCTTCCGACGACGGCACGCTGATGAGCGAAGCCGAAGAGCCGATCGAACCTGCTTCAGACACGGTGTCGTCAGTCGACAGCTTGGATGAGCCCATGGTAAGGGTCCTCTGGAGCCCGACAGAGGGCGAGTTGGCGGATGCAGCTGCCTGGGGCATCCTCACGATGGATGAGGACATCGAAGACTCGGAAGAGTCCGACGAGTTGGCAGTCTCTGCGACATTTATACTGTAGATGTACTGGGTTAGAATGTCCACGTCGAGGCATAGCAGATACACGTACTCGATCCAAAGGAGATGACCAAACATGTTGCCCTGACCATCACTTAGGTGCCAGTACGAGCGGTAGTTGCCTGCAGCCTCGGGCGCCTGTCATCATACAATCAGCACTATGCCTTCAAACGAGGAGGACGGCTTTACCTTCAGTTCACCAGTCCAGATATCAACTTCGGCACCTGCACAGAGGGTACCAACGTGGATGGTGAGAGGTCCGGTCGAATCAGCAGTCATCTTTTCACCGCCAGTAAAGTGAAGCTCGGCGGTCGAGGGCCATGCGGTGGTACCCTCGTTCTTCACGCGCCAGGACTTCACGAACTCTGCTCCGGGAGGAAGGATCTGGCCGTCCGGAACAGTGACATCCTCTACGAAGGCAGCCTTGAGCGCCGCAAGGCCTGCTGGCTCCTGTTGGGCGGGAGGGGTCGCTGCGCCTTGGCTCAGATCCAGGCTGCTCATCGACTCCGCCAAGGTGGAGGCAGGGGTCGGAGAGGGCGACCTGTATCCGTTCAGCAGCGCGGCAAGGGATCGCATATGCGTGGTGACCGGTACGGTGGTCTGAATCATCTCGGGCACCTCAATCAACGGCTCCACGGAGGCCATGAGCTCCTTCTCGGTCAGCACGGGCGTCAAGAAAGGGGAGTGGGCGTCCTCGAGGGTGGATGAGATTTGAGCCTCCTCAGCCGCGGCCGGGGCAGGGCTCGCGTCAGCACTGTCATTGGGCAGCAACTCTGCCATCAGCGAAGCCAGGGATGGCCTTTCGGGTTCCTCATGAACGGACGAGATGCGAGCGATACCCGTCGAGATGATTTCCGGCATCATGTTGGTCTTGCCGACTCTATAAACAGTAGGGATGACAGTGTCGGTCGTCTTCATCTCGAGCATCGGGTGCCTTGAAGGGTGGACCGGGATCGGGTGCGCCTTGCAGGTGCTGCACAGGTCGTAGTCAGGGCACTCGGGGTGCATGCACTTTAGGAGGACGTCAGCGGATGGGCTGTGAAATGCATTTTTTGGCCTACCTTCCAGCGAATTCCGTAGATGGTCTTATTGCAGCTATTACACGATGCGTAATGCCTCACGTCTTGGGAAAGAGCATCGCGAATCTGCACACAAGATTAGCGCAGAGCTAGCATGATATTCCTGCGCATACTCACCATAAGATCCTCTGGCTTGCTGATTTTCACAAATCCGTGGCGGGGGTGCTGCGACGGTGTAATCTCGAAGCATCTGGCACAGGTGTCAAAGTCTATAAATCTCTCAGTAACTGAACAATATTTGAGGGTAGAAAGGTGACGTACCGAGGCAGTTCAAGCATTTGTAGCGGTCACCGTAGATCCGAGACTCGCACATGTTGCAGGAGGCCCCATGAACAGCAAGCGCCGCCGGTGTTGAAGGGGCGGCTTCGACAGGCGCAGAGCTAACCTGAGGATGAAGCATAGGCGGAGTCGGCAGCGGCCGCGACCTGTCCTCGTCGGAAGAACTTCCCGACATGCTGCGGGTGCACCCCGATGGCGGAGCATGACCAGCGCGATGCACTCTGGGGATCACAGTCTTCTCGGTCCTGACCTTCAGCATCGGGTGATGGGGGTCGTGGACAGGGATCGGCAGCGCCTCGCAAACGGCGCACAAGTCGAAGTCTGGGCAGTCGGCGTGCATGCACTGGGGTCGCGATTAGATGGGTAGTAGATACGGGATGGCAGCCTGCTCACTTTGTACCGCACACCACGAATCGACTTGTTGCAGCTGTCACATGTAGCAAAGTGGTCGGGCTCGCGTGACACCTCGGGAATCTGGCAGAAAATGAGAACCAGGCTACCGACCAGACGACAGTTGTGACTTACGACGAGATCTTCAGCCTCCCTGAGCTTCACGAATACATGGCCGGGATGCTGCTCGCGCACAATGGCAAAGCATGCGCTGCAAGTGTCAAAGTCTGGGCAGGCCGTGAGTAGGGCTCGCAATGAATGTGCACAAATAGCGTACCAGGGCACCTGGCGCACTTGTAGCGGTCGCCGTAAATCCTGGAGTCGCACAGGTTGCAGACAGCATTGTGAACCACGGGAACCACAGGGGCAACAGGCTCCGCAGCCGGTACCTCTTCGACACGGCTGGTCGACGAGGCCGAATTGTTCTCGCCCTCACCGCTGTAGACAGTGTGGACCACCACACGACCCGGCTCATTGATCTCGAAGAACTCGTGGAAGGGGTTGTGTGACTCGGCCGAGCCAGACTTGATGCATGTAGTGCATAGATCAAAGTCTGCGATAGCTCAGGCCCAGCTCGATGGATGTAATGAAAGGGACGTACTTGGGCAATCGAGGCACTTGTGCCTAACGCCTACCACAGTGGTGACGCAGTTGTCGCAGATGACGCCGCGGTGAACAGGGAGTTCTGTCGGGGTGGGCGTAGCTTCCCTGTCAATGATATGCGCCGGGACAGGGATAGCCACGGGCACGGCGTTGCTTGCGCTGGATTCTTGAGATGCAGGAGTAGGGAGAGCCATGGACTCCTCTATCTGTGCCGCTGTCGGGACTTCAGGCCAAGCGCTGACAGATGGCTGTGCAGCAGGTAGGGGGACAGTCGATCCGAAGTTATCGGTGATCATCCGGTCAAGGTCGGTCTTGAAGGTGAGAATGAGAGAATGGACCTCGGACTTGGCCTGGGAAGTAGAGCAGCAAGACGAGGTAACGGATGCACTTGATGAGGAAGAGGACCCGCCGCCGGCGTTAACAAGCTGCGGCTGCGTACCGCGGAACTGCGCATGTGGCGAGAATTCATTGGCACGGGCTCTCTTGTTGCTTGCGGTATAGCTTGGGTTGTAAAGCGAAGTCCGCAAAGAGGTGTAAGCCGAATCTCCCACGCCTCCATCAATGTCCATTGGGGACGGGTGCGCAACGGGGCTAGGCATCGACAGGGGTGCGCTAGCGGCGACGGGCGGCGTAGAGAAGATAATGGGCGGAGGGGGGATACCCGCTGGGGACCCGTGGACGGAGGGCGGTGGTGCGAACCAATTGAACACACTGGGGGGTGCAGGCGGCGCGGCACCATGCCATAACCCATGACAGTCGCTCGAGGTCTGCGGCCGGGAGGGAGCGTCACATATGGTCCATATAGGAGCATTAGGTTTGCGTGCCTCGACTATGGTGAACTTGAGGAGCCCGCCATTAGACGCGCGTCCCTCCAGGGGGTGAAGTGCGCGCTGATAGTCCTCGGCGCTCCTAACTTCTGATGCGATAAGAATGCGAGCGTCTGGTTTGTCAGCGTCTGGAGCGAAAAGGAGTTTGGAAAGAGTGTAATCTGAATTCAAGGAGAATATACGATGGAGCTGCGACGATGCGTAAGCCGAGGTAGCGCACAGGGGTAGCAACGGGGACTGACCTGCTCATCAAGCTGAGCATACGAGGGGAATGTGACAGAATCGCTGAACTTGATCTTCCGGGTCTCCAGCCGGAAGGTCGCTTTGACGGTAAACATGGTTTGACTCGAGGTGGTTGAAGTGGAAGGAGGGTGGAGCGGCGTCCTAGGAAGCTGCGGGGCTAGTCTTATAGATGGTGTGACATGTCACAATATTTAGGGTAACAGAGTGGCACGCGCTTTGTGAGTATGACTTCTTCCAGTTCCTCTTATGAGCTCCTATCAGCGACCAGATACGACCCCTTCCTGGTCAATCTGCGCTGGAATCAAGAAGGCTCGTCGGGATCGCCTTTTCTGCTCCTCCACTACCACCTCGATCGCCTCAGGGCCGCAGCCAGACTGCATGGCTGGCCCGAGGCAGAGCGATCTCTCTCCTGGCAGGCGCTGCAATCCGAGTGCTACAGAGCAGTCGAGCCCTACGCGGATCAGGCCAACCAGCCCGTGGCATGCAAGGTACGCAGCCGTCCGCGATCTCTGCGCCCACTTCAAAATCGCGATTTGAACTTGCGCCCCAGATCCGCCTGATCCTCGCAGAGAGCGGCGTGCTCACAGCGACCGCGAACCAGATTCCCCTCACCCTAAAATCAGATCCGACATCTGCGTCCTTTTTCAAACCGGACACCGACTACCCATCGCTCTACGGCAGCCCGATCCTAATCATTCTCGACTCAGAGCCCACCCCCAGCTCGCGCTTCACGCGCACCAAGACCACCAACCGCGCCGTGTACGATGCTGCACGTGCACGCCACGGCATCGCCTCCCTGCCCCCTGCCCAACTCGAGACCTTCTCCTACCTCCCGAAGCCCGATCCGCCAGTCCCTGGGGACGTGCTGCTGTACAACCCGCAGGGCAACATCACCGAGACGTCCGTGTACAACGTCGCGTTCTATCGCGCCAACCGGTGGCTGACGCCGCCCGAGTCGAGTGGCTGCCTGCCCGGCGTGCTGCGGCGGTGGCTGCTCGAGCAGGGGCGCATCGCCGAGGCCGCGGACGGGCTGCTCACGCGCGAGAGCATCATCGACGGCGAGTGCGTGCTGCTCATGAACGGCGTGCGGGGCTGCCAGCTGGGGCGCATCGTGATCGCGCAGCCGGAAGACGCGAGGCAGGCGCCGGAGCCAGAGGGCGGCGGGGCACAAGACGCGCGTTAGATACACGGAGGACACTAGATTATTTTTGTATCCATATAATTGACGCGCCCGTAATTACTCACGCCTGTATCGCTACGCCCATCTCCGCGTCTGTGTCCGCGGACGCCCCGTCGTCCACCATGTCCGCATCGAACATCCCGTCGTCCATCTCGCTGAGGATGTAGTCGACCACGTAGCTCTCCTGCAGCAGGCGGTCCATGCGCGCGAGGTGCCGCTCCGTGTACGGGATCAGCGCGTCCACGAGCTCCTTGAGCGGGGTCGCGCCCGCATTCGCACCATCGCCAAACGCCTGCATGACGTCCTCCGCCGCGCGCAGCTCGACGACGGCGCGCAGCACGCCCTGCGCGACCACGCTCGTCTTCGCCTTCGCGTTCCAGTCGCGCACGTAGCGCAGCAGCCGCGCGAGGTCGGGCCCAGGCAGCGTGCGCACGACCTCGTCGACCGCCGCGCGGCCCGTGATGCTCCCGTCCGCATCTGCGCCGCGGATGCCCGTAAAGAGCGCAAGCAGCCGCGCGGGCTGCTCCATCGCGAGCGCGAGCTGCATCGCGCGCCGGTAGTCGTGCAGCGCGACGTAGTTCTGGAAGTCCTGCTCCTTGAGCACCAGCGCCGCGCGCGTCTCCTCGCGCTCCTCCTCCTGCGCCTCCGTGCAGTCCTCCCAGAACGCGACCACCGAGTCCGCCGCGCCCGACACGAGCGTGCGCTCGTCCGCGCTCACCGCGAGCGCCCACACCTTGTCCTCGTGCGCGTCGAGCGTCGCGAGGCACTCCTCGCCGCGCACGGCCCACAGCTTCACGAGCCCGTCGCCCGCCGCGCTCGCGAGCTGCATCCCCGCGTTCAGGAACTCGACGCGCAGCACCGCGCCCGTGTGCCCCTCGAACGTGCGCACGCACGCAAAGTCGTCGACGCTCCACAGCCGCACGCTGCGGTCGCCGCTGCCCGTCGCGAGCACGCGCTCCGCGCGCCCGAAGCGCACGCTCCACACGCCGCGCTTGTGCCCCCGGCACGTCCCGAGCAGCTTCAGCTCCGCGCGCGCCCCGCCCTTGCTGGCGTACTCGATCGCGAAGATCTTCGCGGTCTTGTCCTGCGAGCCCGACGCGAGCAGCTGGTCGTCCGGCGCGACGTCCAGCGCGTTGATGTCCTTCTCGTGCGCCTTGTGCGTCGCGAGGCTCTTGCACTTCACCACGTCCCCGCCCGCGTGCGCCGGCACGCCAGACAGGTCCCACAGCTTGATCGTGCGGTCCTGGCTCCCCGTCGCGAGCCACTGCGCCGCGCCGGCGCGCCGAGGGAGTGCGATCGCGCCGACGCTCTCTGCGTGCCCCTCGCACAGCGCGACGCACCCCCACTCCCCTCCCCCCTCTGCAGACGACGGTGCCCAGAGGCGCGCGGCGCGGTCCTTGCTCCCGCTCGCGAGCAGCTGCCCGCCAGCGCCGGGTGCGAGGCAGAGCACGATCTCCGTGTGCCCTGAGAGGAGGCGCGCGTCAAGGGTGGCCGTGTCGTACACCCGGATGAGCGATGAATTCGTCGCGAGCGCGAGATGCGTGTCGGGGGTGGTAGATGGGGAGAGGAAGGCGGCATCGATGACCTCGTCGTTGAACCCGATGAGCTGGCGTGCGAGCGTTTTGAGGGCGAGATCGTGGAAGAGAATGTTTTGGTCGGCGTGCACTGAGACGAGCGTCGATGTTTCTGGAACGTATCTGAATGAAATGAAACACGATGAGTATCTGAGTTTCTCAACAATGTGGGAGGCTTACACCATGTCGACGATCTGCCGCTGCTCCTCCTGCTCGTCGGATATAACCACATTTTCGTACTCACCCAGCGTGAAGAGCACCGTCCCCGCGCGTGCGTCCCAGATCTTGACCACACCCTTCTCGCCGCCGGTGTAAAACCGCAGCTGCTCCGCCGTAGATGTGGACCCCACGAGGCCTTCGTCGGGCCGGAGTAGCCCCACGGCCTCGACACGCTCGAGAATCGGGATGGTCTTGGCCAGCGCCGGCGCAAACGCCTTTTCCTTGCCCTTGGTGCCCTTTTGTTTTTGCGTCGCCGCGAGATCCCACACCAGCACGACCGAGTCGCGCCCGCCGCTGACGAGCCACCGGCCGTCGCGCGACACGTCCAGCCCGCGCGGGACGGAGACGTGCCCCTCGAGCACGGCGACTGGCTTTTGCCCGCCCGCCGTGCGTGCGGCAGCGGCGCCGAGGTCGAAAATGCGGATGCGCGTGTCGACGGACGCGGTGACGAGCCGCATCTCGGATGTCTGATTCACGAGCGACGGATCCCGCGGGAAGCTGAACGCGAGTGCGCTGACGACGCCGCCGTGTCCCTTGAACGCGTGCGTGATGTACCCGCGCGCGATGTCCCAGACCTTCACGACACCGTCTGCGGCTCCGGAGGCGAGGTACGTCGACATCGGGTCGGAGGTGCATACATGCACGGGGGCATCGTGTGCGCGCGCAACGACGCGAATGGGCTGTACGGGTGCTGTTTGTACAGAGCCGATATCGGGAAGCTCGTATATGCGCAGTGCAAGTGCCGATGTGAAGACGAGGAGGTGCGAGGAAGATGGGGTGACGCAGAGCGCCGTGATAGGTTGGGTGTCCTGCCCCGATGTCAGGGCGCAGTCTCGATCTACAGCAAGACACTCACCCCTGCAAATCTGCACACTTGGGAACCGGTAGCGACGTCGGTCAAGAGGATTTCCTCGGCGACGCAGGTGAGCAGCCTCTTGCCATCTGCAGTGACCGCGACGGGACCAGCAGTGTGCAGCGGGGCGATGGATCGCGCTTTTTTGAAGCTGTCGACTGGAGTGAGTGTATGCACGGGGAGAGGAGGATGGTGCGTACGCGGTCCTGAGCTTTTGATTTGAGCCTGCTGCCATTTGCCTGTGAAGAGGACGAGCAGCAGCAAAATTGTTCGATCAGTGCAAGCCACGTGCGCGATCACATCTGAAGGGGACGCGCCCCTGTCGCGCGGGTCCTTGCTCTCTTCCCAACCGTCAACTCCAACTGCAGCTCTCAACGTTCTCAACGGAAATGCATTTTTCCAACGACAAAACACACAACTGTAAGCTTGCAGCCAAACAGACCAACTATTCTTCGCGATAGTGGACGGCATAAAGCGAGAGTTCAACTGGCCTGGGCGTCAATTAGGCACAAGCGCCGGCCATGAGGCAGGCAATCATAATCTTGTTCTCTTCATCCACTTCCCAAGCAGACAACTCCCCATTCTTGGTCCGATGTCTCTTCCAGAAGCCTCTCCAGAATGCAGCCTGAGCGACAAATCCAAGGCAGCAGTCACGCTGTACACGACCTTCGCGATGACCATCCTGTCCACGATCACCAATCCCCTCGGCGAAACGTTCCTCACGGCCTTCATCGCATGGCTCCCAATGGTCCGCGCAGCGGCGGGCGTCGTGCTCTACGCCGTGAAGATCATCCCGGAGCGCCTCGGGGACGTGTGGCTGGAGACGGAGGAGTCCACACCCGGCGCCGCGACCTACGCCGTGTGGGCGCTCTGGCACTTCTGGGTGCCCTTCGCGCAGATCGACTGGCTCGTGCGCCACGCCCACAGCGCGTCCGGCGGGCTCATGTTCGCGCGCGCGTCCGGCGTCGGCGTCGGCCTGGTCGGGATGTCCGTCGACTTCAAGGGGCGCGTGGTCACCGCGCTGGGGCTGCGCCTCGGCACGCCCGTCGCCGTGCTGCTGGCGGTGTACACGGTCATGGTGCGGCTTGCGCTGGTCGGCGTGATGTTTGCGGAATATATCATGGCAGCTCAAAGAGCCCACGTCCCCGGACGCGGAGCCGTCATCGCCACCATCGTAATTCTCTCTCCCTTGTGGTGCTTGTACACCTATGCGTTTGTTCCAGGGAGAGACTGCGAGGCGGACGACGAGGAGGTCAAATACCGTGTGTTCCATAGTTGGGCGGACATTCCTTGGGACAGCGTGTGGAGGATATGCATCATAAGTCTCGCGTGTGCTGCACTTGCGGCAATATTCGCGTTCTTCATGTGTTTCATGGCTCTCATTGTTTACATTCCTGCTGATAACTCGAATGGACTTAGCTTACAAGCTTATGCTAAATGCGAGGAAATAGATATATGGTCAAAGATACAGAGCCTAATATTTTGAATCTTGCTACAGAACAGATCTGATTAATGCAACTCTTTTATGGAGGCAGCAGAGGGCGCGACACTGTGTTGGTTATTAGCATATATTTTTGAATACTAGAGATAAGGCCACTGCTAATTTATGGTAAGTGCGATGGGCTCAGGCGCGCCTAAATCCTGCACCAGCTGTCTTCCTGCCTCTCCTTTTTCTAATTCTGTCAAGTGATCTTTTGACTCATACCTCCGCCCACTAATCCCTCAACTTCTACTCGACTAGTCTTGAAGCTCGCTTGAGATTCTACTCACGGTGGGCGCCAAAAAAATCTAACTTGAAAGTTCAACACGGAATCCCGGATTGGACAGCTAATGACATCTCGTCAGCGAGCGTTTGAGCACGGGTGGGCTTAACTGGCCATGAGCTGATCATGAGTCGAACTTAAAGGCAAGTAACAATAACCTTATCCGCTTCATCCACTTCTCCCAGACGCACATATCCTTATGCTTGGCCTGGTGTCTTCCGCAGAGCTTTCCACAGAATGTCACCTGAATCACAAATCCAAGACAGCGGTCACGCTGTACGCGACCTTCACAATCACCATCTTGTCCACGATCACCACTCCCCTGAGTGGGACGGCGTTCGTGGCCTTATGGCAGATTCTCCATGTTCCGTGCAGCAGCGGCCGATGGGGAATACACTGTGAAGATCATCCCAGGTTGCCTTGAGGATGAGCGGGCGGAACGGCTGTCAGTCGAGATAGAAGTCATCCTCGCGACTGCTTGGCTCGCGCTGGTTGGCGTGATGTTCGTGGAATACATCCTAGCATCCCTAAAGGCCGACATACCGGAACGCAAAATCGACATTGCCTCCATCATATTTTCTCCGTCTTATCGTGGTTCATGATCTGCACGGTGACTACGAAGCGAACAACTGTGGTCAAATATCGGTTCCTCCCGGACTTGCGGAATTTTCTTCGAGAAGAGTTCGTACGTGGTTGACGAGATGTGTCGTGCGTCTTGGGTGGGCTCTGATTGTGGCGCCATGCGTGCTTTTTATGTGTATGATGCTTTTAGTTGATTTCATTACTTACCTTCCTGCCCGTAACCAGTATTTCAGCTTATGCTAAATGCGAGGGCATAAATTATATGGTCAAAGATAGGGAGTCTGAGATCTTAACAGCGTAGCACTTACCACGGACAGATCTGTGCAATGATCATACAGCTTGTTCGGAGTCAACAGAGAACGTATCACTATGGATGGTCGTTGCACGGATGAGGCATTGACCAGTCCTTGCCTGGGTATCTGAGCTCCCGGTCCTGGAGAGGGCGGCGGCCGCTGCAAGCACCAGCTTCCATATCGATCTATTGAATTGCCTTTCTCTTAGGAGAGCTCCTGTTTTAGTTTGTGACTAAAAGACGAGTCAACACCATCGTGAGGATCGAATAATGAAATGAACTCAAGACTCACGATGATGTAATCTTTCTCAGAGGAGAATAGGCTAAAGGTCCTGCATCAAGTAATTGAAACACTTGGCCTTCAGCTTGTGACGGACTTGCCATACTACGTCCTAGATAACTGCACAGATGCGGGAATGCTCGCAGTAAAATGAGAGTTCATCATGGAAAGCATGTTGCGCGCTGCGGAGACCCCCGGTGATGCCCCTGGGCGCGCGCACAAATCGGGACCGAGATCTTTGGTGGGTCCCCGGTGGGTGCCGCTGGGTGCATGGGTTGCTGCAAGGGACGGTGTGGAAAAGCATGGGTGCCTATATCATCATGTGTGTAGATTGCGGTGGTAACACATCTGATGGCAAGAATGTATGGTGATAGGGGAGTGGTAGTTGCGAGGCGTAAAAAAAGTACAGTAACAGCGGGCGGGTACTATGTACATCGGGGAATTTGCTGTCTCTGTCCAGACAGCAACACGTCCGAAAGTTCTGCCAAAAGCGAAAAAAGAAGATAATAAACAGAACGAAATGCGAATGTTGTCCCTATCGGGACCACGACCAAAATAGTACAGCTGTCTGATGAAATTAGCTGGACGCGTGGGATGGGATGGGCGCAAGACTTGCCTTCCTGGACCAATAGACTATGCTGGGGGCCGGCTGGAATTCGGCCACTGCATGCGAAGCAGCCTCAAGGCGTCCTCTGCAGCGCGCCGTAGCCGCCCCTCTTCATCGGCGATGCGCTCCGCCTCTTTCCGCCGCCGCGACTCGTCCTCGAGCATGCCCTCCGCGGTGCGCAGCGACGACTTGCACCGCGACGTCTCCGCCTGCGCGTCGGCGAGCTGATCCGACAGCCGCAGGGACACGGAGACGGCCTCGGACGCCTGGCGCCGCAGCCCCGTGATTTCGCTGTGCAGCGCCTCCAGCGAGGGGTTTTCGTATCCGTTGAAGCTCGACATGTGCGTGGAGCGCGTCGAGGACGGCGGAGGGGGTTGCATGCCGAACGCATTTAGACCTGCCATCGATGAGCGGTGGTTGGGAGGGACCATGACATCCTCACTCTCATATTCATCCTCAGAGCCCTCGCTGTCCTCGGGCGTCATCATCTCTTCGTCGTCCTCCTCGCGGCTCGTGCGCACGGAGGACACTTGACATCTACTCAGAGACCGTTCGGGGGGATGAAGAGTGGCAATGGACGGACTTTCGGGGTATGACGGCGCAGCCTCTACATTCTTCTTCGGCCGCCCGCGCTTCTTAGGTGGCGCCGGGGACGCCTCATTTTCCCCATCCTTTGATGGCCTCCCTCGCTTGCGGGGTCGTTTTGTGCCAGGCGGCGCCTCCAGGTTCACGGTCCAGTAGGATCCAAACCCGGGGTCCGTCACAGGCCGCGTCTGCCGCTCGAACAGGCGATTTAAGGAGAGGTGGTGCCGCACGGATTGCTGCGCGAACGATCAGCGCTCGGGCGCGTTAGCGAGGCGTGGTGATTACGCACCTTCCATGTGGGCCCCGCCGTTTTGTAGTACGAATACTTGTCCTCCATGGCCGCGTAGATCTCGCGTATCGTCAGGCGCCGCCTGGGGCTGCCGAGGATGGCGCAGCGGAGGATGACAGGGAGTGTGTGCTGCGGCCGGCCGTCGGTGTCTGGGAGACACGCCAAGGTGTCTGGGCAATCGGGATGGGGTTCGTGCTTGTTGAACTCCTGGATGTAGCGGGCGGATTTGGGCTGCTTCGCCTTCGAGCCGTCGCTCGCCGCCGACCCAGGCGGTGTGATCTGGTCGAGACCTGGATGCTGCCCCATTTCATGCTCGCTTCTGCGAGAGTCCGATGCTCGATTCAGCCAGTCAAGTGGTAACATAGGGGTGGCAGCGACGCACAGTTCAGTCATCTTGACGCCTTCTGGATTCAAGAGGA
>JACXVL010000307.1:0-16779 GCA_014898675.1 Athelia sp. TMB
TCGCTATTGCAATCAGCTCTTTCAGGGCCTTCGAACATGTTGCGCAGACGTTGCCACCAGCGATGGCCTATCACGTGTTCAACCATTTGGCCGGGTTCTTGAAATACATTGCCAAGAACGTGGACACTCCAGAGGCTCTAGCTGCGTTCGCGAACACAGTGCCCACGCTAGCTCGAATAGTTACCCAAGTCAATGATATGTCTATCAGGGAGATACGGCGCGCTAAAGTGGAGATCTTCCTCGTACCCTCTGGCTCTTTGTGGTTCCCTTCATCGAGTCCGGCGGGGCCCATGTTTCCTAGGATCTATGGTCCTTATGACAACCCATACGAGAATGCACCCTCTCATTTGGTCGACATTACGATGATTCGTCTGTCGCAAAACATGCTCTACTTGGCAATGCTAAAGCGCAATCCTCAAGACGTCCAGATGATAAGGAAAAACATGTCTAGATTGGTTTTGCCCTCACGAGAGGATAGAGGAGATACCAAACCTCTCAAACTCCAGGACTTCGTGCCGCAAAAGGCAGCCACTCGTCGTCATGTTTCGTCATCAGCAGACGCCACTCTCGTTGGCCTATCTTTGATGATATCTCGCAGCTACCTGTTGCTAGTTGCACAGATTTTTCGCTCCATGTCTCGACATCTCAACGATCGTAATGAGTTGGCAGTGCTGATTGATGGCATGAATCGTATCATGTTGGCCCACGGTGATGACATCGGCATTTTGAGTCAGGCGTTGATTGGTGAGATTTCTCCAGCTTCCGTTAGAGTAAGACTTGACGTTTGAGTTTTTCAGCTCTCATGGTTGCAAGTACACGATTCCGGCGTTTGTTCACATCTGGCGGAGGGTACACTCTCTTCATGCCAGCACTTGTCAAGATCTACACAGAGTGTGACCAGCACTCTGGCATCAAGCTTGCCATCGAATATGCTGTCAACAGATTCTATGCACTCCATCAAGAGGGATTCATTTTTCAAAGCCTGGATATCATAGCGCATGTCATGATGACACCCAGTGGCATAGACCAAAGCTGGGTCGCACGCAGTATTTACACCCTGTTTTCTTCGCTGAAAAGAGGCGTGTCTCATAACACTCCTGACGCTGCTGGGATTCATGATTCAAACAAACTCCAGGAGCGTGAAGCTTTGATTGTCCGCACTGCGGAGGACAAACCACAAACTTTCCTAGCCTCTTTGCGACGAGGCAGTGAAGGGAAGGAAACCGTGTTAGTCAATCTCCCAGAGGAGTACGAAGCTGAGCGACTCGCTCTTGATGACTTCGTGCGCCTTTTCCTTACTGTCATTGCACATGATCCCACCATATTACGAGGACAACACTTCTTACACTTCCTGCGATTCCTTACGCCTCATCTTTACAACGCCTCCCAATCCGCACGGTCAGTTCTGCGCGACGGTGTCGATGCTCTAGGCACTGTCCTTATCAAATCCGCGGCCAAGGCCAAAATCCCCGAGTCTGCTCTGCTCAACTCTTTGGAAGACATGGGGCTTGATATTCCCTCCCAAGATGCCGTCCTGGAAAACCAGCTTCTTGGGAAATCCAAGACTCCAAGTGATTTTGGAGCTATGCGCCTTGACTATTTGTCCATGGTTATTGCTTTCACATCTGCAGGGGGCCAATTACCACCTTCGGTGCTGCAGAAGATTGTTGACATAGTTAAATCAATGCTCGCCCAGTCTGCAACTGAGAACAAAGGCCCAATCGCCCATTTCTTTTCAGAATACACGAGAACATCACTTCTACGTGATCCAGCCCCGACATTGAAGGAAGTAGTCTCATTTTTTAGTCAACTAGCTCCCATTGTCAGCACATATGCGACCATAGTCGATTTCTCCGGGGTTTTTGACACTGTGACGCAGCTAGCAGAGGATCCACTATATGCCAATGAGCCGACATTCTCTCGATTGGTCTCATCCCAGATATGCTCCGCAGCTCTCTCGGCATGCGAAGCGGCCGCGGCGGACAAGACTCTGCTATCACTGCCCTCTCGTCCCAGCACTATTCGCCTCATGTCTGCTGCCATCTTCCTTCGCGGTGCAGATGTCATGTCAGAATTAGAGAAGCATCAAGCTTCATACGAACTCCTCGTCGGTCTTATTTTGCCCTTAGTCATGATATTGAAAACTACAGCAGACGTCGTCTCCGATGGGCACTGGACTGACTCTTGGCGACGCGACGTACATGCTCGCACATGGACCCGCCTGCTCACATACTTGATGTCGGCATGCCAGAAAAAAGATAATGCTCGAGATGCGTCTCCTGGCCCGGAACGAAGCAGGTCGCAAACCCAGGACAAGCGTCGCACGATCCCCTCGAGCAAAGCTCGCATGATGACTCTCGTTGCTGCTATCCAAATCATAAAAATCATAATAGTTCGAGCTGAAGAAGACTTGTCAGCTCATCTACCCGGAATTTGGTCGCGCATTGGAGCATTCCTCAAGTCCATTCTGGCCGACGGCGATGCTACATTCGCTCTAATATCTCCAGATTACTCCGCACCTTCTTCCCCTGTGCCGACACCCCGCGGCAGCACGAGCTTCCCGAATATATCACCCACGGTCAGTGCATTTGGCGAGACACATTTCACGCATCCATCGCTCTCAAAGCCACGAGTTATTGACTATTGCATGTGGTCCATGTTTGAGCTACTCTGCCTCTGTCGTACGCCTCTTGTCATACAAATGCGGCTATTCATGCAAGAGAAAGTTGTTATTCTGGATCAAGAACTTCGCTACCATCAAAGTGCCAGCGTTGGTCGCCCACGCAGTCGCAGAATCTCCTCTGGGATGTTCTCTAAACCACGGCGTCGCATGTCCGGCTATATGTCCGGTTTGAGTTCCCTCGAAAACTCGCCTACACTGGGAGCTTCGGCGTCATTCCCAAGCGACCCGTCTTTGTTCAGTTTAGATCCTTCCCGTCAGGCTGGTTTTGAGAGGTTTGCTTCTCCAGGTGGCACACCCAGCCGTCCTGCGGGCCCGCGTATAGTGCATTTGGGACCGGTAAATGCATCCTCGGCATCTGCATTTCAACGATCTTCATCTCCTAGTATGGGTGGGGCGGCGGCGATGAACAAAACTGCAACGATCAAGTCCGTTTCACTTGCAATGGAGACCTATCGTAGGATCAGGCTCGTGCAGACATGCCTCGGGTATGATGGCTTATTAGCGCTGCCCAGGGTGGGAGGCGACGTCATGGACGATGATCCGGAAAATGCCCATTCGTGGTCAAAGAAGCAAGCAGTCACAGGGTTGGTCAGGGAAATGAAAGAGTTGATGGTGGAATTTGAGGAGCCCTGGAGAGAAGTGGAGGATGATGTTGTGCTTATTGATGCCGACCAGTCGGCTAATTTCTAAATCATCCACCGGTAACTTATAATCATTGTAGAGTCCCAGAGCTATGTGTATGCAATTATTGGTATCGTATTTGTATGCACATAAGATTCACCAAGGGATAATCAACCAACCCGGAGAGATAGAAGAAAGTGCCGAGCGCGGACGCAGCGCGAGCACCTCAAAGAGATATAGATGGGACAAAGTACGTATACAGCTGTCCGTCGCAGATACAAGAATGAGCGAGCGATCCAAGAAACTAACAAGGCGGAGATCACAAATTTCAACACTAATACCTATGGAATTGTGGCTGACTGGGGTATTGTGGCCCACCTCCATAAGGAGACCTGCCATACGAAGGCGGGGCGGCATTGTATTGGTTGGACTGAGATTGCTCTCCATAACCCCTGTCCGGCATGGGGTGCGTCTCGAGATTGGCGGTGCTCTCGTTGATAGGTCGGTAACTCTGGCCTGCGAACCCAGCAGCAGCACCCAACGCCGGCCGATTCTTGCGTTTGGCCATCATGCACGAGCGGATGACGAGCGCAGCGACAATGAGCAGAAACAAGCCGACACCTGCACTAATACCAATCTCCTTGGCCAGTTTACCCATCGTGCCGGAACCAGAAGTGTTTGAGGCACCGCCGAGGAGAGTAGTGGCGCTGGTGTATGTGATACCTGGCGTGTCGGTGGAAGTATCCTTCTCGTAGACATATCCAGTCGAGTTCGAGGGGGTTGATGTTGAGTCAGCGCACTCAATGGAAATGGAGGAGACAAGGGCCTCGAATTGACCGTTGGTGGTCTGGCTCCAGTCAATCATACCTGCGCATAGAAAAGAATCGGATCATCGATAAGAAGCAGCACGAAGGTAAAGGAACGGAAACGTGCCTCCGGCCCAAGCTACCGTGCCAGCGGGCTCTGAGCTAATCCCTCCAGGCCAAAGAGACACTTGTATTCTGCTAGGAGTGTTGGGGTATTGGCTTATAGTGCCATTCATAGCATCCGAGGCCTTGAGAGTACGGACTGTGACACCGTCCACTTTCCAAGTAAGAGCCTCAGGTTGCCAATCGATCTGTAGAGCAGTGAGTCATGAAGGAGATAACGTAGTCAGATGAGCGTACAGTGTAGTCGTGGTAATTCTTATAGGTATTCGAGAGCCCATCGGTCGTATTGCCATTAGTAGTGGTTGCTGGAATCACGCATTCAGGCACCTCAAGAATTTGAAACAAGGAGCATTACTCACGGATGACACCTTGCCAGAAATAATTTGTTTGGCCTTCGGTGATTGCGGTTCCTGGAAATTCCCAATCGATCTCGTCTGATCATGCGGATTGCCTCAGTGTCTGCATTTGATAATAATAATAAAAACAAGTCGCTAACCTTTGATATCGCTCATACTAATATCGGGAAACATAGACGGTGTTAGGGCTGCGCGGAGTGTAGAAAAAAGTATATATATCATACGTGATAAAGGCAGTCACAACACCGTCCCATTCACCAGTCTTGACTGGAGTGACATGATGAGATTCAATTCAAAATTATCATACAGCAAAAATAGTAAGGCTGACCTCTGGCAGTAATTGTTCCATAGTGAACATATTTTGTGCTAGAAAGCCTCGTGCCGCCATTTGACTCGGTCAAGATTAACGCGAGCTCACCCCCGGAGGTGTTCGTATTGACAATATTACCTTTGTCAAGGGTCCAGTCTGGAGCACGAGGTGAGTGGATGTGATAGGACATGGCTTTGAGTAATGCACGGACCATACGCCGATGAGTTTCCCTGGTACGTGGTGATATTGGGCCAAATTCGTGAGTTGTCGGGGAAAGTGTGATTGGCGCTTTGGCACACGGGGTTGGGCATGCAAGAGGTCAGAGTATTTGATGCCAGTGGGTTGCACCCTCCTAAGCAGTACTGAAAGAAGCAGATTCAGATGGGCCATAATGGTTTCAGAAAACACGTACATAGCCTGTCCCGCAAAAGCCAAATTCGCCTGAGACATCCATTCAGTCAATATGTTGGAAGTCAATGATCGCGACATACTGCAGCAAGGTGTAGCAGCCGGACACAGATTGTCCACTGAACTGTACTCGTGAATGTCAGTCTTTCTTGATTTCCAGATATGAAATCTAATATGCTAACCAAGACGCCTGGGCCGTGACAGTTACCAAAGCAGCAAGAATAGGGACTAGTATGGTCAATAAGCGGTGCATATTAGGCAGCTTTTGTAATAAAAGAGTGTAGATTTCCAAAGAGTGTGGCCTGCAAGACTCAAGGACGGCCGGTAGATACTTTCAGGGCCTTGGGGACAGATATGTAGCAGAAAGAGAAGAAGCGAGCTGAATTTACGCCAACCATTCTGGCAACAGTGATGGTCACGCTTGTGGTACCTAGTTACCAACGGAACAGCGGCTCGGCGGCTGCAAAAATAGGATTCCCCCTGATTTGATTATATTTGGCTAGGACGTCAGTTTGAATGCATCTTGTAACTGAAGTTCAATTGCGAAAATTCAAAAGAACAGGTACATACTGCAACATCGATAGCATAGCAAATGCAACGTGTATTGAATTATAGCAGAGCAAAATAAAACAACAGCAATCAATCGGTAGTATCAGTGATAGTGTACTTGCGGACAGTCTCTTTGAGTCCTCTCAGCAACTCTTGTTGCTTATACGGATCGTCAGGCATGCTGAGTGCGCCAGTGGCCAGCTTGAATAAGTAAGCGAAGTCTGCCTGTGCGACCAGAGGCAACTTCGCAGCTGCTGATTTCTTCTGCTTGCCTTCGATCTTTTCCTTGAAAGTCTTTTGAAAATCCGAGGAGATGACTTCAGCTCGTTTGACGACCTCGACAGGTACTCCAGCGAGATTAGCAACATGAGTCCCAAAAGATGAGGTGGCGATGCCATCGATGAGTTTATAGAGAAAGACGAGCTGCGCGAAAAGGAAAGCTCTTCAGTATTCTGATGGCTCTGCACAGCAAATTCGTGAGGCACCTCTCGTTTCTCATCGTCCACCATGGTCGACATATGCATGTTACGAATGTTGGGATGATACTCGAAGTCATCCGTAAGTGAACCGTAGTGAGTGGCAAAGAAGGACAGCGGTAAGGTGTGAGTAGCCAGCTGATGCAAGACAGCCTGGCGAGTCTTGGTTAGTGACAGCCGCAGCATTTTTTGAATGAGGGTTAACATACACCAGCTATCGCCATACCGTCCTAAAACGAGAGTCAGCAAATCGTGCGAGCATAACGGAGTTGATACTGACATATGTGGAAGTACCTCTGCCAAGCTCGTCCAGGATTACAAATGACTTCGGTGTGGCGTTACGCATAATTTTGCAACTACAAACTTTCTTAGCCGTATATTTTGAAGCTCCAAATCCTAGCTTACCATTCATCCAACTCTACTTTGAATGTGCTAGCGTTCGAGAACATGTTGTCGTACGCACCCATCCGCGTGAGGATAGCATCTACGGGACACATCCTAGAAAAAAGAAATGTCGTCAGTATCTGG
Source organism: Athelia sp. TMB (assembly GCA_014898675.1). NCBI lineage: Eukaryota > Fungi > Basidiomycota > Agaricomycetes > Atheliales > Atheliaceae > Athelia > Athelia sp. TMB. The sequence goes on from JACXVL010000307.1 coordinate 6,861, forward strand.
TTGAAGTGTATTCGCAGGCAGGACTGACCGGACACTTTCCGCTGGAACAAGCATTCCTAATTGCGCCATGATCTTAGGAATATCAGAATTTACCAAGGACCTCTGTTTGTGAAACATACTCACAATCCCTGCAGCAGTCATACGCATAGCCTATGGTGGCATCGTATTAGCTCTAATGATCCGCAAATAGGAGACAAAGCACTCACAGTGGATTTGCCTCTGTACGCCGAATCAAGGTCAGCGGCATTGACTTACAAAAAGGGAAGTGACAAACGCCATATTAGGGCCTGTGATTCGGATAAGTTATTATCGATCATCTAGGCAGCAGGCAAGCTCACCAGTTAGTAACGCAATTCTACCAACATCTCTCCCGAGCTTAACATCATTGGGAATGAAATCACTCTTGGTGGCCAGAGCCGGATGTCGGAGATCCTTGAAGTCGATCCACGCCGCGTCACCCTCGATAAACTCTGGTCTGCAAACCGGTTCACCCAGGGCACTAGAAGATTTCGCCAAGCTGAACAGACAGTCCAACTCGGCGAACACTCGGATAGCCCGCAGCCAGATGCCGCGATCAGTGTCAAACTCTGCGAATAGGCGGAATTTAAAGTCCTTGATGGCGGTGGACCGATTTTCTCGCGCCTCCTTCAGTTTACGGATAGTAGGCTGTAGCGATGGCACAACCCAACGAATTGCGGCCTGAGATCAGAAGATTAGAAATTGCTGGCCGCACAATTCATAAGAATAGCGTACCTTGGTTGAACCACTCTTGGTCCACTCATCTGGGATTTTTTTCTGCGTCGGCTTTGTTTGTACCAGGTAAATTTCCTGTCAATATGTCAGGGGTTTTGTCCAGCTTAAAAGCTGCGAATCACACTTTGTTCCCTTGCGCACTGTGCCAATAAGTAAGAGAGCATCTGCGGTCGTCGATTAACTCTCGTAGAATACGCCATTGAAAGACCAAACATACCCTATCTTCTTCTCAAAAGTCTTTAGCTCTTCGTCCAATTCGCTCTCAAGCTCCTGGATTTCAGACATGATGTCATCGTAGACTTTGTCTTTGCCTTCGACGGGCATCAGCTCAGCTGTTTCGCTTTCGGGTTCTTGGTACATTTCTCTGACGTTCTTGATACTAGGGAGCAAATCAGGGGCAGAACGAAGCAGGCCGAGTATTGTCTTCGATTCAAACGATTCAGATGATTTTGCCAGACTGTCCATGCCCATGGTGAGCTTTTTGAAAGCCTGCAAACTTCTCAGGTATTCGCAAAGAAACTAATTTATTTAGGGACTTACTGTGAGCACTTTCAAGAAGTCTTTCACTTTACAATTGCGAGCATGAATGCGCGAGACAATGCGCTCCAAATCAGGGAGGCCTTTAGCGATACTGGTGAAAGACTCCTCGAATGTAGGATGGTCCATGATGTCCTTCACGGCATCCAACCTGATCATTTGTGATCAACAAAAATCACAGCAGTTCGTCAAGGATGTTGCCCACCGCGCGTTGATGTCGGCAGCCTTGCTCAGTGGCATACATAGCCAGATGCGGAAGAGTCGTTTGCCTAAAAAGCATCAGAAACGGGAGCCATTGATCTGACATGATACATACCAAAAGGTGTAACACAACGGGACAGCAGTTTGAGCAGGGTGCCCTCCTCTGTTCCCTCGTTGTTTAGTAGTACCTGGAATGTAATTGCGTTAGTCACTGTGCAACTCACTGCCAGTCATTACGAGCCAGACCTCAATGTGCGCCAGTGTCTGCCCATCGAGGATGAGGCCTTGCCCCTGTTTCATCGGATCGTAGATATTGAAATTCTTCATACTCAAAATATCTTTGTCAATATTCAAGGTGCGCAAATACCTGTCGAAATTGTCAATCATACACTGATAGGAGTAGAGAGCCAATCAAACCATATCATAGATCCTAAGGCCCGCATGGTATCCTTACAAGTCGCCATTCCTCGAATGCTCTCAGGTACTGAAGCACTCAACACGGCGTCTTCATCTCCCATCTCAGCGTCCTCATCTGCTGGGTACATCTCTTTCAACTCCTCCAAAGTCTTCTCATAGTTAAAGCCCTCGCTTGTGCGAATCACTGTCCTGAGGCATGATGTCGGAAGGATGGCATCGAGCAACCGAATCGTAGAGATAGTAGGATTCCCCTGTGAGGTTGTTAACAATGCTCGTTCGACGGTCATCTGCTACAGGACTGCCCTGACCTTTGTGTAAAGAACTTCTTTGGGCCTCAGTTGCCGTAACAGCGTCTCCAGTTTCGTGCGACAGATGTCATCCTCGAATGAGCTGAGACTGAATTCAGAAGTTGCGCTATCAAGCACACAAACACCAAAATAGTTGGTTGATTCAGCGCTACCATCATCGTCTTCATCCTTCGTCTTGCCTTCGCGTATTGAGATACAGTGCCCGGCTTGCTCGTCTATAAGGAGCTCATCGTCAACAAGAGTCCCATTTGTATAGACCTTATTAAGTTCGCTGTTGGGTCTTGCGATTTAGCTGCAGAACATTAACATTTTGCAAGCTACTGACCGTCGCACTATTTTTTCTTTGCCTCCATCTTTCTCGGCAGGCTTGCCTTTCTTCTTATCTGCCGCCATTCGCATCTCCGCACCTAGAGCCGTCTCGACTTGATCAACACGTCCCACCTTGTAACCTGCAAAGAAAACTGGTTCATGATGGGCTATTATTGGATTCGGATGGGAACGGACCTTTCCCGAGAAATTTGCTGTCGTCAAAATATCAGAAATCATTATACTCGGGGCATGGAAAGGGTCTTACGCAGCCCAAAAATTGAAAGACATCTCCGGGACACCAACCTAAAGTAAAGTATGAGATGGGTGTTTTCTAGTAATGGAGTAGATCAACATTCCATGGACATCTTGACACGCTGTGTCAACTTCAGATCGAACTCGGTGTGGCCTATACGCGCGTCGTCTTCGTAGAGCTGAGAAGCGTGCGTCAACTAAATAATAGAATATAAAGAATTGAATCACAAAAAGGCTACCTCCAAGAATTTGCTAAGGAATACAAATCAGAAATTGTATACAACTGCCGATGGAAAGAAGCTCACCCCTTTTGAAAGAATAGCACCTGAGCCGTGACGATAAGAGATCATATGTGGTTCGAAAAGTCATACGGGAAAGCTCACTGTGTCATAATGATTTTGTTTTATCTGCAAGGAAATCAGTCCGGCTCGTTACACAATAATAGTCAAGCGGCCCACCTCCCAGAACTAATTATTAACCGAGTCAATAGAAGCGATTTAAGAAGCGTGTGTTTAAGCATACCTGCTTCTCGAATGGGGTGAATGTCGCCCATGCATTCTTAGGTATAAACAAAGTCCTAGGATCGTACTTCGCATCTCCAGGTCTCACCCCATCTTTCTGCATGAAGCTTAAGATGACGAGGAGGAAAGATTTTACAAAAGCACTCACATCCCTGATATCCAGCAAAAAGCCGTACGGACTTTCGTCATCCTTCTTCTGGTCCTTCTTGTCCTGTTCCCTCTGCTCTGCGGCAGTGAGAAAAGAATAGCTGCCTCCTCCAGCACTACCGGTATGCTTTGCAGGGGCTGGTCTAGATGCCTTTGCCTTCGATACTTTTGTAGTGCTCTTTCGAGAGGCCCCGTCGACTTCAACATCGCTATCAGGAGCAATGAAGGAATCTGAGTCGGAATCCATTGCAGAGGAGCGTCGAGAAGATGCAGATGACCCCGACGAGGAGCGGCGATGGGAGGAAGTTGGGATGGAAGAGTCTGAGGGGATGAGATGCGCATCGTCGTCGCTGCCTTGGGAAGACTTGCGTGCTTTGAACAATGAGTCAGTATATGCGCGAATAATTTTACATTCTGGGGACAAACATGACTGCGATCCACCTTTCTTGAACCTCGTGAGTTTTGAGGTGAAAGAAGAGAGGACTTCGCCAGTTTCCTCATCGTCGTCAGATAGCTGTGGCACGACGCGTTGTTTCTTTGCTCGGCCTAAGCCCTGAGTGAGAAATCGTGAAATAAAGGTAGAAATGGCGTACTGGCGATGACTGGCGATTTGGGGGCCGATGTAGTGAGCGCTGGCCCTTTCTTTGTAGGAGACTCGTCTTCTGAGTCTTCAATGAAAAGCTTGCGTTTTACGCGTGCCTTTATACGTATAGTCAGTATGATGGTTGCATATAATAGCTGATGCGCCTACTTTGGGCGCCTGAACGTGGTCGGCTCCCTCGTCATCTCCGGACAGCATGTCCACATCTATAGGGTCGCTGGTGGGCGGGGTGTCGTTTACGACGTTCTTTCCCTTGTCCGAACGCGTCCCATTATCTGCACTTGAGCTTGGAGTAGTCTTGCTAGGACTTGAAGCTTCTTTGGACTTGGACACTGGAGTTTTCTCTGTCTGAGGTTGGGGCTTGGACGTGTTGGCTGATTGCGCCTTGGAGCCCCCGTCAGGCTTGGCTGCTGTGTTCGACTTTGCACCTGCTGGCTTTCCGAAGAAGCTCATCAGGCTTTTTTGCTTCATTTCGTTCGGTTTAGGAGCCATGATAGAACAACAGGAGGGGGGGTGCAATGATTCAATGAAGTCTGACAGGTGGTCGCCGCGTCGCGCGACCAAATCCTTCCGAAATATATATTGATTGGGCTTTACGTCAAGAAATTTAGTCAACTGGCACAGCCCCAACGTAAAATACGGCACACACAGTCCCCTTATAATTAGTCTCCCAAAGGCAGCCGCGATGTACTACCTTCAACCCTCGTGCCTCGCGATATCCTGTACAGGTCAAGGACGTCGACGCGCACTGAAGTCACTCACTCCAAAACTCCTCGAGAGCAGGCCGTCTCGCCCACACCACACCAATCAACGTCACACGGGCAAATGGTTATAGGATGGATTTGGCTCACCATGGCACACCACACTCGATGTCGCCTCTAGAATCATAAAAATTTTAGACGATGATGATCTCATGGCCACTCTAAAAGTGCGATGAAAGTTTCTGCCTTTATATTTCCGAATACAATTAATTATGAAACAATAAATTTACAAGGTTTTCCCAGCCCATAAATCCTCTCATTCGCCAGCATTCATGCACCTCCGTCACGCTTGGCCGCTGATTGTTTCCCGTAGCTCGAGCCGATGTTGACATCATCGGGATCGACAGTCTCTTCCTCCCGCTTGGCCACCACTGGTTTTCCGTAACTGGAGCCGATGTTGATGTCATCGGGATCAACAATGTCTTCCTCGCGCTTGGAAGATTTCTTGCCATAGCTCGAGCCGATGTTGATATCGTCAGGGTCGACAGTGTCTTCCTCACGTTTAGAGGATTTCTTGCCGTAGCTTGAGCCGATGTTGATGTCGTCGGGATCCACAACGTCTTCCTCGCGCTTGGAAGACTTCTTGCCGTAGCTCGAGCCAATGTTAATGTCGTCGGGATCCACAGCCTCTTTCTCCCGCTTGGAGGACTTCTTGCCATAGCTCGAGCCGATGTTGATGTCGTCGGGATCGACGACGTCTTCCTCACGCTTGGAAGATTTCTTGCCGTAGCTCGAGCCGATGTTGATATCATCGGGATCTACAGCCTCTTCCTCCCGCTTTTCCGCTTTTTTCCCGTAACTCGAGAAAATATTCACATCATCTGCGTCTTCCTCTTCGCGCTGGAAAACAAGAGGTGAGGGTAGGAAATAGAAGAAGTGCAATGGACTTACACGCTCGACATTAGGTTTGTAGCTTGAGAAGATGTTCACATCGTCGGCATCTTCTTCTTCGCGCTGGAAAGCGAGGCATGAGGGTAAAATTTAGAGAAAGCGCAATAAACATACACGCTCGGCCTTGGGTTTGTAGCTGGAGAAAATGTTCACGTCGTCGGCGTCCTCTTCTTCGCGCTACATTGAAAGAGAATTATGAAGATGAGAGATAGAGAAGGTGCAATGGACGTACACGCTCGGCATTGGGTTTGTAGCTGGAGAAGATGTTCACGTCGTCGGCATCTTCTGGGCTTTCCTCCTCGCGCCTAACAAGCGCTGTAGGCGCGTTTCGTTGCAGGACAATAGGCAAAGCGGTGGAGGTGGCAATCAGAGCACTGAGAAGGAGGGCGAAGGAGGGCTTCATGTTTAAGTTGGGGAAGAGAGACTGTATGAGACAAAGGGGCTGAAGCAGAGGAGAAGAGGAAGGATAGAGATAATGGATAGAAGCAGGTTAGGTAGGCTTATATAGAAATGCCAATAGGATACCAGGTTGCAGCCATTGCAATACTCCAGACGCATTTAGGGAGCAATAGATCCCTGGTCAGCAGGACGGCCAGCGGTGCTTCCGAAATCCTCGTATTGCCGTGTATTCGGACTTCGGGGGCTTGCAACGCCAGGAACGTAGATAGATATACTGATAGGCATGCATATGCCCAGCATCTTGACAGTCCCGGTCACGATCTGCGAACCGCCAAGGGCAGATAGGTGACTCTTCTTCTAATGCTGATTGTTGCCCTGTAGGCGCTTGTAGCTTAGGCAGGCTTCTACATTCACCTATGCGCATATATTCCATAATTTGTACCCGACTCATTGGACACAACTCCAGAAGACAACAGCACATCGAAGCACATTCGAACGATGACTTGTCGTTGAGATCCTCAACAGCCAATCACTAATGACACCGAATGCACTTGCGATGTTGGCGCATCTGTCCGCTTCGTCCGTTCACCGAGGAGAATTGCACGCCCAATCAAGACAGAGAGACCTCGAGCCTAGTAGCGGTCAGATACCGTCGCTCCGAGATGCTGCCAGCTTTACAACTGACTGAAGTTATGGCGCGACAGGCAGTGACAATCACTTCAGGGCCATTTGATGAAGTCGTCGCGTGAAGAACGCAATCCGAGAACCTAATGTGAGAGCATTTCCTGTAATGACGGAAGCGCCATGAACAAGAAGGGTTGAAAGGTCCAATTGGAAGTACCTAGCATGTTTGAACGATGTATCCCGGCAGCGGCAAGAGGAAACTGATAGAATTTGCCTTTCCACATTTGCAGTCATTAGTCCCTGTCACAGTATGCATGCATTTGTTCCGTAATCAATGCAATTTCTTGCCGAGCTTGCTTGAGCTAATGTTTGGGGAGTGAGAGGAACGGACCAACGGGAATTCGAGCAGACAAACGATCGGGCCGAAGCCTTCGCAAAATATAGACAAACAACTGCGCCACAAATTAAAGGTGTAGCTCGGGCCCGGCCCGCTTTCATCAGTCCGCCGTGTCATCAGTCCGCCGTGCACTGGCAGTCCACTGATGGCCTTGAATCAGCCTTGAACTTGCCTTGAACCGCCTATTCACTGCATATTTGCTGAATCTACACAGTTTGGTATAGTCTCTTAATCTCTTTCACAGGTAGTAATCCTCTGGCTCTATTTTTCTCCACGCTTGGATTCGTCGCCTTACTCTGATTCGCCAGTACATTTCCTTCCACAACCGCACCAATATTCTATCATCTCAACAACAATTTGCCTCACTCGTACATGTACAACTATCAAAGCCACAGGATGGTCTCCGAACATCTCACTGGACCGAAAATCCTCCATATCCAGCCGTCGAAAGTTATGCATTCGCAGGGTAAAGCGCAGTTGAAAGTGTTATCCGGTCTACCTGTAGAGTCTTCGCGGCCCTTGACTAGGCATCTCCGAGTCCTCCCACCGCTTCGGCCATTCTAAATGACCATAAAACCGAGCCCAGCGGACGTTCAAGGAGATTTGCAAAGCGCCCAAACACCCAGGGCCCATATTCTCACATCTCTTCCGTCGAATTATGCGCGTCATATCGTTGCGGCGCATCTGATCATATCAATGACACAGAGATCAAACGAGACGTCCCCGAGGGCTTGAGCCATACACGGGCCCATGACCGCTTGCGACGCCTCGTGGAGCGATCTGGAGTCACTCTGGGTGTTGGCAGTTGCAATGCTGTATTATTCACTATGAACCGTTAACTTCACATCGTATAGGATATCATTCTAAAATTCAGCCAGTGCTCCAATCTCAACGACCGATTCCCGAACCCTCAAGAGGACTACAAAACATTTATCAAAATCTCACATTTAAAAAAACTCCCCTTTCCCAGGGACCTGGGCAACCTCGGCATCAACGCACAGTCTCACACACGTCGACACTCGTATCCGGTTTGCATCTAGGACAAGGACTGATACTAGACTTCGGTGTCTTCGGCCATCGATCGTTGAGCATCGATCGTCTTTTGTTTATCAATAGCTTACGCCACGCCGTCGAGAACCTGACCACATCATGCACGGGGTCTTGCTCGAGGCGTCGGTATTTGCCAGGATCCTCGACGTACTCAAAAGCTTATCCTGCGCTCTTATAACAACGTGCCTGGCGAGTGTCTCGGGCCGGCACCTTCGCGGGAGCGGCTTCATCTGTCATGCATACTGAACATACCGAGCGATAGCTCCGCCGCACACTCGAGGCATTCACGCCCACCCTATGCTTTAATCTCCGGGACATGCAGGTGTACCTGAGTCAATATCAATGGGGTAAGAAGTCATCGCTATGGGCTTCTCAGGGCCCGCCTCGATGGCGCAGTGGCACCCAGATTAGCTGGACTAGTCCCTTGATGCAGTTGCGGCTTGCCTTTGCCTGCCTTGCAAATCCTCATATACGTTTTGACCATATACCACTCCCGCCCGCCTGCTGGACAGATCGGTTACCGGTCGCAACGGCCATAACATTGCTGCGTGCTACGAAGGGTTAGGGTGGATGGTGGTGAATGGTGACTTGCGTAATAAGAACGCCCAACTATACTCCCATCGCTCTAGAATCTGTGATCCCGGATTGTTTGTGAACATTTGTCTATATATATCACAGACGGTCATTATTTCAGTTCAGATTAATTGTATGACCGTTTACTGATTCAAATCGATGTATCGGATTGAGTCATTGAACCAATACGGGCGTCTTGCTCGGCCTGATAATCAGCTGAAAAGAGTTTCGGTGGGCCTATGTGGCGCGAACTTCGCACGTGGTCGTGAGAGGCTCCAATTTGCAAGGATTTCAAAATATTAGGATTCAAAGCGGACCGCAGACACACGGCAAGTTCGATCAAATGACAGACCACTCGGAAGACGCAGAAGACATACTCTCTGATTCACTGGCGTTCTTAGGGGGAGAGCAAGTCGTTGAGGATCCGCAATTGGGCTACGGTCCATTGCTTTTGTCAGTGGCCCCGAAGGTGAGTCGATCGAAGATTCGATGGATACAGTCTCCCAGCCCGAGTCGTCTTGCAGGAAGGAAAGGTGAGGGGCATGTTACTCGCTGGCGATCCGGGTATTTGGCCATTTCTGAACCATTCTGGTACAGGCCACTACACTGCTTGCAGACCATTTGTTCTCTCCGTCGCTGCTTCTCGCAGAGCACGTAGAACGCGGTCTCATCCCAGCATCCGGGCGCTCAGGTAAATCCTAGAAACTCCCGCCCTTCGTCTCGTCTGGGTTTCTCTGACGTCCACCAATCACCGCTACCTCCAAGTGATCGAACTTGGCGCCGGCTGTGCGCTACCCTCCTTGTTGATGGCCAGTCTTCCTCTGCCCCCCGCGGACATAGTCGTCACAGACTACCCGGATAAAATCATACTGGGAAACCTTTCGGAGAACGTGGAGCGGAACCGGCCTTCGTTTCACAAGGAATGCAGCGTGAAATGCGTAGGCTATGAGTGGGGCCAGGACACTGGAACCTTGCTGTGAGTTTCGGCTAACTAGGATCGAAGCGCTTTTTTCTCACCACGCTGCTATGCTCTTTCTTTGTCCTTCTTTTGGGCTATCCCCTAGGAATCTTCTTCCGCACCACCCTCAGACTAGAGCTCCAGGATACGACATCGTCATTCTTTCCGATCTCCTCCATTTCCACAGTTCTCATCCGGTGCTCGTAACATCTCTTGTAGC
>JACXVL010000307.1:20180-36703 GCA_014898675.1 Athelia sp. TMB
AAAGAAATGCGCAAACTGATGAGTGTCTTCAGGCTCAATCCGTTTTCGATTCACCACGGTGGCGGACGTGGGGTATCTGACCCGCTATGGAACGGCGAGGAAGCAGGGCCCCTGACCGAGAAGCCACAGTACTTTGAGTACCAACTCAATGGCTACTATGACAATGTCGATGAAATGGGCGATAGGGCGCATGGGAACTCGCCTGGGCTTTCATTGCATATACTGGATGGCGATGAAGAAAGCGGAAGTCCTTGGACTGGAAGCGACGAGCACTTCGATTCGTCTTCAGGCTGGCAAGCTGCAGACTGGAGCTCTCATGTCTCCCACTCTTCACCATCGGATATGAACGGTTGTCTGGAGCTCGAATATACCGAATCGATGCGCCTACCTTGTAAGTTGTAATTTTTTTTCCATGTTTTCCGTTGCATTGAGTTGCCTTCAGCCACTTCAGCGTATCGCGACGAGCAATCATATTATTCGGACTCGCACCACTCGCAAACCGGATATTCGTATCAAAGTTCCCCTACGCCATGCTCCCCCGTCGACTCATATTCATCTCAGACAGGTCATAGCGCCCCTTCATCCACACACTCTATATCTCCCTCCCTGTCACCATCATCTTACCGGTGGCCCACGTCTGCGAATGCCTCATTCACGGACTACGACCGTAACTCGGCAGCGGGACACAGCAAGGGTAGCCATGGTCATTCGAGTTCACATGGACACCGCGGAGACCCTCCCCGGGCACCGGTCCTCCCTATTTCCCTAGCGCTCAGCGCGCAGGCTTGCGGCAGATCAGGGGACCCAGATCCGTATGGCTATCCGGCCGCAGCGCCAACCGCCAAGCGGTGGGCTGTGTCTCAGGCTTCGGCGGTTCAGAGCTACATGTTCTGAGCGAGCGAGGCTGGACTTGAGGCTGAGGCGCACTTGAGGCCAGGTTGAGGCGCACTTGGCCACGGAGTGACGTGCGTGTGGGGCTCTGGGGGCTGTAGGGTTTTCGGCGGAGAGGGACTTTTTACAAGAGAAGGTTGATTGAGTGGGAAACCGATACCATCCAAGTCACCGGCACATGCCAGGCTCTTTATTCTGCAACCCGACCGTCCACCGTCCAGACCCGCCACTCGGCGATAGTGCTACTCGCCTATATCCGAAGTTCTTCTTCGCTTCTATTGGATTCTGCCTCCGGAAACGGAATATGACCCGTGGACTGAGGGTCGTCTTCGCTGAGTTTCATTTGTCACGCATAGCACTGGGCACCGGTGGAATGGCCGCCACCGTGGTGGTGAAGGTATTAGTGTTAAATTTTGGGGCTCAGGACTATTTGAAAAACGGCATGTATTTGCTGCTGGTGACTGCGTGCTACTTTTGCACGCCCTTTCTCTTTCTTTTGGGAGGTGGATAATATAACTTCGGGGATCGCCGTTTATTTTGTACGCTATTTGCTTTGCCCCATAGATATATTCTTCATCGTCATGCTATGTATTATCAAGTTCCGATCTCATCTGCTATCTGCTCGCTTTCACGGCGCGACACCATTCACGAAGTCCCCCTCACTTGTAGCACTATCACTCTTGCCGTGGTTACTTAAATTCGCATGCAGTATCAATGAATCCCGATCTTCCAGCGTTACTGAGGCTTGACGCATAAATCTATTAATCTTCCTTTGAAATATGCCCTCTGCTTCATCTATGCTCATGCTCAGGTAAAATTGATAGAGGCGCGAGCGTCAGCCGTCGAGAACTTTCCGGTCATCATATATATGCACTGATCGATTGAGCCATCACCGTTCGATGGATTCCTGGGATGCAATACTTGCGGAGGTGCACCAGAAAACGGGGGTTTGCTTATCTGAGACTGCAGAGTTTCAACATTTCAGCCCCCGTGTTTCCAATCGTGATACGTGAGTACAGCTGGGAGGATTGAAACATCGTTCAAGATTACACTGAAAGGAATATTGTAATAAAATGACCACCAGTGCTAGCACGCGCTTGAAGTGGGCAGATCACTGATCATGCCTCCAAACCCGGTGATCTGTAAATTTAGCACTGTCAACGGACATCGATTCAATTAGTACTTTTTGAGAGACTGCGGACACACCTGCTCAGCGTGGCGTCGTGGCGCATTGTGCCTAATTGTCCGGATCGGAGTTCAAGTTGGCTTCACGCATATATAGCCTTTGACATGTAAGATCAATCCTTCGAACTGCTGTCTCCGCACACACTTACTGGGCCATGGAGCAACGTTCTTATAGTTCACATTCTAGAGCTACGCGTCTACACCTCTGGAATGGTCGTCTGAGCGCCATCTCGTACCTGTTTTCGCTGTCCGATCAACGCTCAGGATGAAGGAATCAGATTATATCTATTCTGCGTGCTTTTCATTGTCCTATGATGAATGCTTGGTCGCTGTGACTCGGGCTCGGAGTAGAAGGGAGTAGATGGAAGGAAATGGTGGCAAGAAGCAAGTTGAAACGAACATGAAACACATCGACAAAGTGCCTACAGGGTCCGCAACACGTGCCTGAAACGAATGCTCCTCCCGTTTCGCTCAGATGATTTCCCTCTGCGCACGACCCTTGTTTATATTCACTCTTCTGTATTTGTAAATTTCGCTAAAATCCTCTCTTGGTGTCACTCAACCTGGCGGGTATGATGGATTATAGTGCCATTCACGGAAGAAGGCGAAGCGTCGATGTTGGAGGCCTGGCACTAGCATTTGGGAATCAAGGATTGGGTCATGGGTGGGGAGGTTGGGAGGAGCGCGATAACGACGGAAGCTGGTGCGCACATCTGTTCTACCTCTCCGATCGCTCTGACTAATTCGCTACCTGGCCAGGTATGCTGAGTTGCTCAGCGAAATGTATACCCAGACACAAAGCACAGTCAACAACCATTTCGTGCAACTGTGAGCATCCAACGTGATTCCTTGATGTTCACAATAAATTTTAAATGTGGAATTGATAGCCCGCCGTTTGAAATACCAACGGACATACGCGAGCGTCTTATCGCGTCGCTGGATAACTGGAACTTTGAGCCTCACAAATTGCCGGATGAGGAGGTCCTCTACTGTACTATGCTTTTGTTTGAGGTTCTTTTCCGCATAGAAGGCATGGATGAGGCTGTTGGCATCTCCATCAGTAAGCAAAGCGTTGTTCTCGAGTCCAGTATGACTGACTTGCTCGCCTAGACCAGATATCAGGCTTTCTGCGGCACCTCAGGACTATTTACAGATGTCAAAACTCGTATCACAACTTTCAGCATGCCCTTGATGTTCTGCAAGCAACGCAGATGTTTCTATGCGCGGCGGGGCGCGTTCCCCCAATGTCCATCTTGCTACCAGGCGATGGCCATACTTGGAGGCCCGACAAAACTGCTGGAAGCGAGCTTCTAATCGATTGCACGGATAATTTGGATGTCTTCACTTTGTATATCGCAGCTATTGGACACGACGTTGGGCATCCTGGTTTCACGAACGTATTTATGGCGAGTCTCAATTATCACGCTGTTTCATGAATTCATATTGACATACATTTGCCAGAAAAACGCACAAGCACCGTTGTCAGTGATATATGACGACAAATCCGCGCTGGAGCAGATGCATTACACTCTGCTCCTGCAACTCATGAGACACAACGGTCTCGGTGAACTTCTGGATCGCCCTCAAACCGGTATCCGGGTCCGCAAACTTCTCTCTGCCGTTGTGCTCGCTACAGATATGAGCGTTCATGCTCAGTTCATGGAGAACTTTACCATGCTCGTGGATGGAATCGGTCAATTACCGGTTGATCGGACCACATTGGTTTGTCAGGCGCTTATCAAGTGTGCCGACATTAGCAATCCGGTATGTGTTCTCCGTCCCGTGCGATGCTGCTCAAGTTCATGAATATGCCTGTAGAGCCGCCCTCACGGAGTGTCTCAGCATTGGGCTAGCGCATTGTCCGAGGAGTGGTCGTTGCAAGTGCAGCTCGAAGAACATTTCCATTTGCCGTCCACAGTCAAGCCTGCAACAAATCCACTGGCCGAGGCCAAGTCACAGATTTACTTTATAACAACCTTTGCAAAACCTTTGATCGACATCACAGCCAAAGCTATTCCTCGTGGGTAATCATTGCCTATTCATGGTTCTGATTCTAACTTGCATCATTCGCAGAGCTGGAGCGTTTCGCAAATCAGTGCACGTATAATCTTCAAACATGGGGAACCCGGGCTGCGGAAATCACAGCTGCCTCTGACGGAGGTCTACCGGATGTCCCAAACGCCTTGCTCATTCAACCAGGTCTTCCTGAAGATTTTTTCACCGCATTTCCCATGGCTTTACCTTTTCACCTTGTCGCACCAGACCTTCCAGCCGAACCTTCGCGATGGGGGCATCGTCCCGACCCTTCTTCCAGCTCTTCCATATGTTCGGAGATATCGCATTCGCAGTCAGATACCCTATCTCCTAATCTTTCCACCACTGCCTTATACGCTCCTGGGTCGCCGGCACTGCCCTCACCCAGCGATTCTATTGGATCAAGTCTGTTCTCTCTGCGGTCTGAACAGTTTCTTTCCGGCACACCTCAACGGCCCCCTAGTGCCTCGAGCTGCAACACTAATGGCAATAGTGATGTCAGCACTTCAATACGCGCTGCATATCAGGCTCAGGCTAGCATGAGGAAGAAAAGGAGTATCAATAACAGGAACTCCTGGAATCCGATGTCATATAGAGATCCTATCTCAAACCCACCAAACTCACCGCGACTGCAGGATACCGGTCCTGTTTCAACACGTGAGCTGCTGCACGCTCCTCTCGCTAGTCCGATTCGCACTGTTTCGTTGGACGCGTAATCGGGGACGAGTCGCCTTGCGAACCACATCTTTACGACCTCGCTTTTCGCATGAATTACATTTTTAAACATATACGGTATATCTGCATGATGAATGTCTTCCACCTTTCCACAAAGCTCTTGACTTGATACCCGCCTAGCCACCATCTTGGACATTGCATTGTTTGGTTCGCCTCATCCCCTTCTTTTTCTTGGTCTTATCTTGTTATACTGTACACTATAGTAATGTATCGACATGTATAAATAGGATTTTATTCAAGCCCCGCCTCAATATTGTTTGTGCAAGCGTTATGCTTTCGTGATTACTCTGGGCAATAAGTTATAGGTGCCGTGAACATACTTAATCGAACTGACTACTACTTACCATCTCCTCTTCCTAATGTCTTTCGCTGAATCAGAAGACTCGCCCGTAATTGACTGTGATGTCCTCGAAGCCGCAAAGGAGAATATACAGCCTTTGGCCTCAGGAAGACGCGTTACCTCGCTCTCGGCCGTCTTGTCAACTCCGCACGCTCAACGCGAAGTACAGCATACTTCGGTCAAATCTCGTCATCGCATCAATATACAACTTGCTCTAGAGGATGTGGATGATCCAGAGGCTGATCCACTAGAAGCCTATTGTGCTTTCGTTTACTGGACGGTTGAAGCCTATCCACAGGGGCAAAGCGCGGAGAGTGGGCTTCTCGAGTTGCTCGAAGAAGCGACGCGTGTACTGAAGGATGATAGGAGCGGTAAATGGAGAGGCGAGCTCAGATATCTCAAACTCTGGGTACTCTATGCGAGTTTCGTGGAGAAGCCTACAATCGTGTACCGGTTCTTGCTCGCAAACGACATTGGGTCTGAACACGCGTTGCTATACGAGGAATATGCAGCAGTGTTGGAAAGAAATGGAAGGTATGTGAAGTTTCTCTCTCCGCATTTCTCTTTGACGAGTCTCAATGTGCCATTTTTCCTGCAGGCGAGTGGATGCAGACGAAGCCTACACCCTAGGTGTCGCGCGAAACGCGCAGCCAATTGAGTGGTTGAAGAGTAAACATAGGGAATTCCAGAAACGCATGATGTCTGCAGCAACATCGCAGGTATCTGCACCCCCACCACAGCCTACGACAACCACCGCTCCTTCAGCAGGGAAACGAAAGGTCCTTGGGCAATCCCGCGCCATGCCCAGTTCTTCTACCCTCGCACATGACGACGTCTTCACTGTGCCTTCCGCTCCAACCTCACAGGAAACTCCTAATGCACGCCTCCAGGTCTTTGTCGACCCCTCTCCAGCAACCTCTTCCACAGTGGGAGACGAATATCAGACGCCATACCCTGATATAGGCACGCGTAAGACGCGCGTGAAAGAGAACGTTCCAGAGATCAAGAAGGCAGGGGGGACGACGCTGAAACAGTCAGGGAAAACGAAACGTGTCGCATCGGGCTCAGGCATGGCTGGGGGCTCGCGGATCGCGGTATTCAGGGACCCTGAAGATGGTGCTCCCTCCTCAGCGCTCAAAGGTGGCTTTGCTATCTTTCAAGATGCGAGCGAAGATGTGCCACCGCCACTGCCAACGACGAGCCTGGCAAATGCATCTACTCGCAAAGTGAGCGCGAGCTCTTCGAAAGGTGGATTCGCCATTTTCCAGGATCCCGAGACTGGCATGCCTCCACCGCCTGTCCCTGCAAGGTTGCCTGCAACAAAGCCCAGCGGAAGCGGCATAGAATCATACAGAGATGAAACTGCACCTCCTACACCCACTGGAGCATTTACTCCATTCAGAGACGAGGTACGCTTTCATCTCTTGTCTTGGTCTAATCATCTTAAAGACCACACTGCGTTAGGCGCCTGAAACGCCTAGTCGGTCACATACACCGTCGGCGTCATCACCCTCGGGGCTGGGATTAGGTATTCCCGAGAGCGTGATGAAACTCAAAGCCTCGAAAGGCAAAGGTATGAGTGGGGTGGAGACAAGTGAGGCGGAGGCGCTGCGACGGGACCCACTGAAAAATTATGGCAATGAGACTCTTGGCCTGGCCGCAGAGTGATATGTTCGCTGCGCTTTACTCGGTTTATTTGATTTCACTCACTCGCCCCAATCTGGACTACCCGTCCATTCATTGAATTTCAGAATACACCCATATGCCGGTATATTTCTCCATCTCACCGAGTATCAGCACATTATCGTGTGAGGTTGAATGCTTCATGAGAAAAAGTCAAAGGATGTACTCAGTATATGTGGTAAGTGTGCAAAATCAAAGTTAGAAGAAAAGCAAGTATTCGTAAATGTCGTAAGAAAACGGGGCGTGAAAATGTAATGGATGAGAGCAAGTCAATGGAACAGGGTAAGACAAGCAGGAGGTGCGGAGAGGGACAATGCAGTGGTCAAGGTGGAGTGAATGAAAGCGGTCAGTGAAATAGCTAGGTCTGAATGAATGGTCTGAAACGATTAGCAAGTATATCCTAAGATCCGATAGATGAGGGTAGCGCCCATGATGAGATAAGGGTAGGTCGCGATGATGAGATAAAAGTAAATGAACGGGCAAGGCTGATATCAAGCAGGAGTCTACTTGCTGCTTTGAGCCGCTTGGACAAGTAGGGCCTTTTCCTTCAGGATGGACGGGTAGCTGTTCATCAAATGAGCCAGGGCTCGCAAATCATCTTGATCGAGAAGGGTGATGGTAAGTTTAGGCTGCAAAGATGGTAAAGTCAGTGATTGTCATTGAGCGCTCAGAATGGAGTAACATACAGCTCCTTTGATACCAAACGATTTGATGACACGCCAGAGCTTGTCACCTAGCTGCTGCTTTTGGGACTGGACGGGCTTGTCCAAAAGTCCATCGATAAATTCATCCGTCGCTTTGACGACAAGCGGATCCGCTTTGGGCACTGGTAAACCGGCAGGAGAATTTGCCATTCTAATTATTTCTGCGGCAGGAAGGCGTGCGATGGTGGACAAGCCCTGGGTCTGCGACGCGACCGGAGTAGCAGGAACAGGCGAAGATGCAGCAGACGGCCCGCGAGATGACAAGTCCGGCGTCTGTGGTGATTCGACTGTTGCCACAGATGCAACCTTCTTCGCTGGTGTCACAGGGGCTGCAGGAATGGCGGGCGTAGGAGCGGGCTCTTCGCTGTCATCACTATCCAATACCATCTTGGCATCCGCAATCTTGACACGCAAGATTTCGGGATTGAATAGACACATGGCGCGTTCGCGTTTCGGAAGACTCATAATGAGATCGGAAATATCACCCTGTCTTGTTGTCTCCAGTTTGTTGACAGCCGCCAGGATACGGTCCCTCTCGGAAGTGGGTGCAACCGACCCGGCAGGGGAGGTGCTGCGCGGCGGCGTCGGTGCCATGTTGTCACTCAACGATATAGGTGTGGAGGGATGCTCGGGCGCGGAGGCAGTAGCGTTCAGAGCAGCGGCATCCAGAAGGCGAGAATCTTGCGAGTTGGCGGGGGATGCGGACTTTTCAGGTGATTTATTTTTCTTTAGTGCCAATACCTGCTCTGTGAGTTTGGAGGGATCTTGAATGCCGGACACCACATCACTGAGGGACATGCCAACAAGCGCTTCTACGATGGAATTGACATCTTTTGCAGGAACGTCCATGGCTTTGACACGGCGACTGAGTTCGCCAGTGAGGACCTCCTTGCGAACGACAGGGGATAGAGCGGCAAGGTCGTCGTAACGCATAGGCAGATTCAGGGTGCCGCTCAAAGCAGCCTGAAAGTGAAAATGGTAAGAAAGCGAAGAAACAGAATTTTTTCACAACGCACCGTGTAATAGCTACCCGAGCCTCGGCGACCCCTATCAGGCCTTTCGGCATATACAGCCCCAACAGGAGAGCCAAGTGCGGAGGTAGGATGGCGTGGACTGGACCATCCACCAAAGCTATCTCCAGCCTCACTAACGGTGGGGCTCGTGGCGCCGCTTGCACTTCGGGGATGACCATTGTGCCCAAACCGCTGTGCGAGTTTCTCTTGGCGAAGCTGTTTGGGCTCGTGCAGACGAACTACGAGCTGTTTGGATCCAAGAACCATGCCATTCATTGCATGCATAGCGGCGTTTGCTAACCAGTGTCAGCACCGAACGTAAGTGGCTATCGAGAACTCATTACCTTGATCGGGAGTCTGGTAGGAAACAAACCCGAACCCGCGACTCTCTCCATTTTCGTTGCGCATAACTCGCGCGCTGACGGAATATTTAGTTGAAGCCAAGTCTCCCTACTCGTACAACAGCAATGGCATACCTGACAATTTGACCGAACTGCGAACTCAGTCAGCCATGATATGCATTCGTTCTCAACGTGGGACTTACCTGACGGAAATGCGTGAACAACCCATTGGAGTCGATGTCAGAGTCTAGATTCTACATGTTCATATGTCAATAAATTGAAATGCACTAGCTGCTCGATAGGCTGACTTTGCAAAAGAGATTACAAGGATCAATTAGTCCACTGTGGCTATTTGAGCCGGGTCCGGAAAGGGGGGCGAGTTGAACTTGCTGCCCAGGGCCATGAACAAATGGCACGGGTGCGCGAGGAGAGTATGGCGCGGAGCGTGGTGGGGAGTACTTTAGAGTGAATTAATGGTGAACGAAACGAGAATATCATTGATCATACCTGAGTCGGATAAGGAAATACGGATCCAGAAGGAACAAAAGCAGGTGCAGTTGGGCTGAACTCTGAGATACCAGTGCTAGTGCGCCTAGGTTGGTAGACTTGCACTGCGATATTTGAGCCCTCTACATCTGCGCAATGTAACGCCGCCTCTCCCATCGCTGCATCTTCTTCTCTCCAGAACTCGACCATGCCCGTATCAACGCCGAGGCCCGCTTGAGCGCGTACCGACGCGAGGGCACCATACGGTCGGAAAAGGTCGTACAACTGCGAGTCACTGAAACCAAGTGGTAGATGTTTCACAAGACGGGGAACGGCAGAAGGTGGTGGCATGGGCGTGAGAGGTGTCGTAGGCGGGTAAGGCGATAACACGAGCGACACCGGAGGTTGCAGACCGGGGATGGGACGCGATTGGAGTGTAGCCAGGGCCTTTTCAGCTATCGGTTTGAAGCGATTAGATTGTGAATCTGCGAAGCGAACAACGCGAGCGCGACCACACACCTTTTTCGAGATACCTGAACTCGACTGTACCCGTCAGTGGCCTGTTGCTCCCGTCGCGTGCAATGTTCAGCCGGAATGGTGCACAGATTTGCAAAGCCACGGCTAGGTTTTCGTCAGAGACATAAGGTGGAAGATTGGAGATGTATAGGAGCGGTTCGTGAAGGTAGGGGTGTTGTTGAGGTTCGCCACCCTCCTGAGGAGGTGATGCATATCCAGAAGCCATCAAGATTATCGATGTAATTGAGCCGGAAGATAACGTGAAATTGGATATTCAGAGCGGAGAATCAGATATTTTGACGTGAAACGATGAGCAGGTAACCGAACTCCAGCAGAAAATGACGGTAATAGCCTCAGCGAGAGGAAGACTCCAGGTCAGGATTCGTGCTAGATTTTTTTGGATACGAGCCATCTGGCGTGTGGCGTGCGAAATTTATCCTTGTAATATTGACAGCTGCTTAATGTCGATTTGAACATTTACCAAACATTTTGCAAACATTTACTCCAGTTGTTCTTCACTGAGAAGTCCTACAACTTTACAGCTCCTCTTCGAAATACCACAGGCTTACTCTCCGGAGATAGGCTTCATCACATATCTCGAGCAATGCAAACCATGTAAGCTTCTCTCCGGGTCTGACGGTGACGAATTTTTCTCGTCAACAAAAGCAATGAGATCACGCTTGTGAACTCACTTGCAAGAAACCACTTTATGACGACAAGCCAACGTCAACTGGATGAACATGGAGAAGCGCCTGCACATGCGACGCTTATGTATCCGCTCATGTATCCAGTACTCCTTATTATCTCGGAACTGGTCCTCGCCCTTACTCTTTTTACATAGCTCTGATTCCCCGCTACCGCAATACAGCGCTGCCCCAGCTATTTAAGCCGCATTTGGAGCAACTTCCATCGTCGCCGAAGACTTCTGCAACATCGAAATTTGCAATCACACCGTGACGCTCAGACTTGAAATTGGCTGCATATCAGGTTTTGTGAAGTTTCCTCTCTTCTTAAGACTGACCAGCTGTGCTGTTCCGTATCGCAATTGTTGGTGTCAGGACGGTAACCTCCAGCCACCACGATATCACTGCCGAGAGCTGTCACAAACAATAACAATGGTGTCAACGGTTTATCCGCCATGCTGCCCTTGATATCACAACGGAGTAACATTCAATCTTATTCAAGTTTCCATCCGGTGGAGAATCAACGCCAAATTCTCAAGAAATCTTCTGCTAATCCCGTCCTCATCTTCCACGACAGAAGTATCTGTGCCAGTCTTGTCCCCATCCTGATAAGCGCCATTGATATCAAGTGGCAGGAAGACGACGTTCCAGTGGGGCAAGAGGGCTGCGAGGATGCGATCTTGTATATATCCTATAGATCAATAAGTCTCAGAGCCGAGAGCGTTTGAGCGAACCAACTACTTTGTACTTCATAGTAGAGCGTCCACAGATCTTCGTCGCTTGCGGGTTGATCCTCGCTAAACGTGTCGGCGAGATATGTAAATATATTGCAATGCTTGGTGCTGTGCGAGGGCGAGCCATGCCAAATGACAGTCTTCGAGCGATTGCCTATCTCCAAGCGCAGCGCGTGCAAGGTGTGGGTTACTTCCGGCAAGTACTTCTCGATCGTAATCTTTGCTGCGGCCATAACAATATCAAGCTCAAGCTTTATATTACCCGACTTTCCGAAGGGATGTCTATTGGAAGGAGTTCCTGGCACGGTGGGGAAAGAATCGATGAATGTCCAATTTCCCATCCTAGATCCATCATACGTCCATGATGGGGCGGGAACAGGTGGTCGGGAT
Source organism: Athelia sp. TMB (assembly GCA_014898675.1). Classification (NCBI taxonomy): domain Eukaryota; kingdom Fungi; phylum Basidiomycota; class Agaricomycetes; order Atheliales; family Atheliaceae; genus Athelia; species Athelia sp. TMB. The sequence continues at coordinate 31,916 of JACXVL010000307.1, forward strand.
AACAGGATCACATCCGCACGGCGAGCAGGGCCTGCCCAATACGTCTCTTTTACGCGAACACCAGATTCTTTGTCAATGATAGGCTCCGCATAATCTGCATGATCCTTGTTCGTATGCGGCACGAGGGAAGACGATTGGATGTAGTGCACTAGAGCGGATCGCGTATTCAGCAGGTCTCGAGGTGATGGCGGTTTGATCTTGCGCTCCGATTTTATCGAAGGCACGTAAGATGATGGCAGGCAGATATGATGAAAAGTACAAAATTCGGGACCAATGCAAGAATGGGGTGTTGCAGTATTTGGAGCTTCCCGGGAAGCGTATGAGAGTATTCGGTTGTGGAGTTTGAACGTGGAAGTACTGCCAAGAAGGAGGAGACGTTTTGAGACAAGTTGAGTGCATAGATCAAGGTTTACAGGCGCAAGACGCGTTGTACATGTGTGGTTGAGAATGCACTTGCTAGGCGTATTATTTACACAAGTGAGGTGTCGCTGAAGATCGTTGATATGTTCACTGAATTTGTTGCCCTGAGGAACTAGTCTTGAGATATTATCTTCTACTATCTCGTCCAGATAGGTCAGAGCATCCTCCTTCCAATTTATTGGGTGCTTTTTGTCTGTTTTGGACCTGATGTAGGTGAATACGCAGAGAGCTATAAGGATTGAGATAGCAAAAGATCCCAACGAGCGTCGTCGAGATATAGAGGGCAGCCATCGTGTCATCTCTTTCAGATGTATCCGGAGATGCTTTCGCGATGGAGGGTGTTCAAAGAACTGTGACCGACTCTAGGGTGTGAGACAAGTCCGAGTCACGCCGACTGTCCACAAGCCGAAACATCCACACGTCAATGCTAAGTACAATTCTTGATACCCTCGCCAATAACACAAATAGAATTCCAGCGTTCAAACGCGAGTGATTACGGCCAAAGCAAACGAATGTTATTAGCCCCAGTGGACATCGACACTATTAAGTGGTATATAGAGAAATCCGTATCAAAACATAGAATGGGCAGTGCACGCGATACATCTAAAGGGGCTTGCGACTGACAACAAAGTACATTGGTGTGAACAACTAGAAATAAAATCAGTCAGCAGATGAAGCAAACGCCCACGAGCGTGTAACACATACCTTGGAGCGGCCACCAGCAACAAGCGAGTCACCAGCCACCTTCAACGCCTCACCAACATCGGATGTACCCTTGGGTACAAATCCGAGCTTCTCCATTATCCAGATCGCATTGTGGGTGACCAACTTGCCACTCCAGCTCATCCGCCAGACAGTAAAGTAGTCCCAAGCGGTTTGTGCTTTGCTAATATCGCCCTCAAGAGGATAGTACCAGGGAACCTCATCACCACGGTCTGCCAAATCCTCCTCGTGCTCAATCTGGAAACCAACGGCCTTGAGGGCCTCACGAGCCTTCGCAATGGGGCGCATCTCGGGAATGCCGTTGCCAAACTCGATCTCGTGCTGGAGCTTCTGGTGCTCTGGGTTCGAGGCATCCCAAGCATCAGTCATGCACCACTCGTAGACACCGAACTGACGCGACGAGGTAAGCAATGGGTACTTCAACGTGTGGAAAGAGTACTCACCACTCCTCCGGGCTTGAGAACCTTCATGATCTCACCATACACACCTTCCCAAGTGGGTGCGTGGCAGGTTGCCTCGATCGCGTAAACAGCGTCGAAGGAGTTTTCACCAAACTGCTCCGCGAGTTTCATGAAATCACCCTTAGCAAAGGACAGCTGCTTCTCGAGACCGGCTGCCTTGGTGTACTTCCTGGCACGCTGTATTTGGAAGTCGTTGTTGTTGAGTCCGACAATAGTAGCATCGGAGAAGGTCGCAATTTCGCGTGCGGGGCCGCCAACACCACATCCAACGTCGAGGACACGCATGCCCGGACGAAGGCCCATGTACGAGGACAGATAGTGCTCGTGGCGAGCAAGAGACGAGGAAAAAGACTCGCCCTTGTAGAAGCGGGAGAAATGGAAGGATTTTGCCCAGCCATACTCATAGAGCTCGGTTGCTCCATCGTAGTAACCTAATAAGGGACATTGAGAAAACGTATCACGTAGCAAAGGAAACTAAGAACGCACCGTTGACCACATCAGTATAGCTGTCGAGACGGTTCTCGGTGTCAACGCCCGCCTCTTTGCTCAAGTCCTTTTGCCAGTGTTTTGTATAATTGTCCAGGCGGTCGGCCTGGCGTCCATCAGCGGCAGCGTTGGTAGCCATTTAGTTGAATAAATGTCTAGAGACACGGCGACACGTCAGTATGATCTTAAAAGCGCGTTGCACATTCCAAAGAAAAGTTTCAGCGACTTGAATGGTTCCCGAAGGAATAGCACCCATCGTGCAAGCACGTCGCGTTTATGGATTGCAGAAAGCGATTCATCACGAAGCGTGTGGTATAAGGCGCGGACTCACATTAATGGGAGGGAAGGGAAGTGGTGAAAGGAAAGGAAAAGGAGCCTGAGGTAAAGTGGGACGAGAGGTTGCTATTTGAACCAATTGAAAAAATTAGCGTGAGCTGATTTTCTATGGCCCCTATCCGCACACGTGGCATCTGTCCGCTACTTTTACACCTCGTGTCACTTTCTTCCGAATCTTCGTTACACACTACCATCCGACTGTCAGAGACTGTCAGACGCGTCCGGTGTACTCATACTTAGCTCGAGAGTCTCTCAATGTGAACCGAGTATCTCTTCTGTCTACCTTTCACTTGGCTCCACATGCTTGAAAGTGCTTCGAAACTCGCTTCGAACTCAGAACGTGACTTGCACGTTGCACCGATTCAGAGAGGTTATGGCTCATCTCCTTGGCTTCGTAGACTTCTGACATGAATGCAAGAACTTGACCTTCTACTAAGGCTGTTGTTGACGTGTGACATGACCTTTCATCACTTGGGCTCACAGGCACCTCAGAAGCTGGTGCTAGCTGGTGGTCCACTACCGAGGCCTCTGTGCCCAATTTGAAGGCGGGGCCGTTACTTCTCGTATATATAGCTCGTCGTTGCTAGCTAATACCCTCCAATTCCCTGCTTGTATCCAGTGCCTTGAAACCTTCGGCCTTGTGACTCCATCACCCGGTGTGCCACCACCGGTCCGTTCAATTGAAGATGAGCGGGCTGTAGGAGCTCCGCCCCCTCAAATATTAGCACAGGGTAAATATTCTATCTTCGAGTGGTTTTTCTCGACAGGTGACAATATACAGAGATCGGTATCCTTTAGCCTTTTGTTACTTGTCCTCACCCGGTGATCCCTGCTGCCCCTAACTCATGACCATGTTGATGGTGGCTCTGGGGTAAAACTCACACCCTAATTGCCTGCACTCGCGATAGGCATGGATGATGATATTGCCAGACTCGCCAGGTATGTTCGTGTCAGCGATTCAGAATAGGAAAATTATTGTCTATATGATGAGAATTTAAAGAAGGCAGGCAACCACACACATATCAGAGATCACTCGGCAGTGTCGACAGATATATTCCGAATGTTTGCGATTTGCCTATGTCACCTATCTAGACTCCCTTACATAGGTTACCACCACTTAGAGTGAATCTTTCCGACTCAGCTGGTCACCTGAATGACGGCTAATAACGGCTAAACTTTGAAGCAAGCGACATCAATAATTTTTGGCTGTTAGCGGATGTCGGCAGCCGAGCACCGCGGCTCTCATCAAAATGAATGTGGGGTAGAAAAGGCGGGGAACACCTTCGATTGATCTACGTTACTTCCACTCCACCATGTCTGACGTGGCTGAAAAGAGCAACTATTCAGAAGCAGAGGAGAAAGGCCAGATCGGCCTAAACGAAGACCTGTTACCGCGCCAGCCTGCTAATCATGGAGCCATGAACCCAGATGGCTTTCAAAGCCCCGAGGAGAAGGCATTGGTGTGGAAACTGGACAAACGCATTCTGCCCATCACTTGCCTCTTGTATCTCTTCGCATGTGCGTCTAGCATACTCTTTGATACCCAGCTTCCCGACCAGCCATACTGATAGCCTTAATTAGACTTGGACCGAACAAATTTGGGCAACGCTCGTTTGCAGGGACTACCCCAGGACACTCTCGGAGGGGACCCTAGTGGACTTCTGTATAACTGGGTCAATTCGGCTTTCTTTTTCACCTATGTGCGTGGTATACATGGCCATGTCCAAAGCCATTGTCTGACTTTCATTATAGATTATATTCCAAATCCCTGCTACTGTGGCCTCCAAGCTATACCCACCTCATTACTGGATGGGATGCGCTGCAATTGGCTGGGGCCTATGTTCCACCTTGATGGTGTGCCTATTAATTGCTTGATTCTGGTCGTTTGCTGAGGAATCTGTATAGTCGACCGGATTCAACTTCGGCAGCCTGATCACGGCGCGTGTCTTCCTAGGCGTTTTTGAAGCATCATGCAAGCCATAAATTTTACCCAAATTTCTTCGCGTGTATTAATCCTCCACACAGTTGGTCCTGGGATTCCGCTCTATTTCTCGTTTTTCTATACTAAAGATGAGATGGGCCTACGTATGGCCTACTGGTTCGGTTTCGCAGCGATCGCTGGTGCATTTGGCGGGCTCATCGCCTTTGGGGTTCAACAAGCTCACGCTGCTATTGCAGATTGGAGGCTATTGTTCATAATCGAGGTTCGTGCCCAGTGCGTTTGTGCCCTCTCAAATACCAAACTAACTGGGTTTCTTGAGGGCATTCCTGCTATCTTGTTAGGATTCGCTTGTTTCTTTCTCCTCCCAGCTAGACCCGAGTCGACGAAGTACCTGACTGAAGAAGAACGCAAAATTGCCGT
>JACXVL010000307.1:45839-80792 GCA_014898675.1 Athelia sp. TMB
GTGGCACGTGCGATCACACTGGCTGCGTTCAGAACTTCAGTCCTGACTAGACCTGACTTCTCACAGTTGCTCAGCTTAACAGTCTCATCAGTCCGAGTCTGAGTCAGTCATGAGCAGAGTCATAGCCAATCTTTCCAACATATTTCACGACGCCCCAACATGTGCTATCTTTGAATGCTCGTAGCCGTTTTCAATCTTCACTCAATGTCGACCGGGGTTTTTTTTACTACCAACACGACGTCAACTGCAAGCTCTTCACTGCATTTGCTCCGTATTATTTCAATGGTCGACTTGATTTGGCAACGAAATGAAAACTATGCCGTTGTGAATCTGTGTCTTCGAGTTTACAATTAGGTCAGTTCCAACGTGCTCTCTGGTATGCTTAGTGCTCTGACTTTCGCAGAACCTTGCTCAGCTGGAAAATACCAGAACCACCATGTCTTTCTAGCAGAAAGCTGCACCCGTGGAAGGAGGATCGTGCTATGATGTTACAAGGAGAGTAAAACGATGGTTTATATCGAGTGTACGGGACTGGTCCAGACCTCGCTCCTGCGATCGAATAATATTCCAGAATGCATTTCCGAATACAACTACCTCGCCATCTCGCCGAACCATCCTTCTCTCCTCCATTTACATCTGTGGTCAATCCCGCCACGCCACGCCGCGATGTCCGAACACTGGCCTGGCAATATAGTTCGCGCACAAACACAATTACGCCAGGCTATCCAGGCTATTCTCGATCAACTACACCTGCCGATATCCAGACCTATTTTAGATGATGTTTCTCTGTCTCTGTATCTGCTTTTAATCTTGCTCCCATCCTGGACGCTTGTATACCTCGTGCAGTCAATATGGGCGCGCATCTGGCATGCTGCTGGTCCCAAGGCAAAGGACACTACAGTGGCGGCGGAAGTCAAACCTGACAACTATTCATCCTCAAATCCTGACTGGGATACGGAGCATTCAATCACTTCTGCGTATTGGAAGCATGTCATGCCATATTTGAGCTTTACCACGCGACGCCATTCATCCTACATCTGCTACTGCGTCGTCCTTTATGTCTACATTCGCTTTATCGACAAAGTCATCCATCCTCTATATCTTTCCCTTGATCGGGTGCTCGAAAAATGGTGGAAGATAATCGAGACGCGAGTTATTCGCCGTTGCCAACCTGAGCAGTTCATTCGAGAGCGCCTCATTCGAGAGTGCCTCGCTCAAAGGCGTCTGGTCATGGACGGTAAACAAGTCGATGCGACGAGCGCAAGCATTGACAACAAAAGGAAGGTACACACTACCCACCGCCCTCATCCATTCATCATCATGTCATTGCATATGCCATTCCGTTATATCCAGTGTTCCGCTATGAACATCTTTCTAGAGTGTAGTCATCACACAATGACGTACATCAGCTACAGTTTATCCTTGGCCGACATGATTATCCTATACATCCACATACGCGGCTTCGTATTTTTGTTCCGAATCATCCGGCACGGCGTGGCAAAGTCGAGGAGGCTTCTCCGTCGTGTTGGGTATGGAAAAGACCGGTATGGCTGCATTACAAGCTCGAATGTAGTGGATAGAATGCTGACCTTCCCTTTCGACTCTGGCGTTTATTTACATAGGACACATTTTCAGGCGACAAGCAAGGGTAGCCCGCGCGCCAAACCGTCAAGGGGATTCGAAGCCCAACCGGCCCTGCTCAGCACACGATTGTCTCCTGCACAATCAACTTGCTCTGCTGCATTCACAGCCATCTCCATGGGTCCTGTAACGGAAGGCGACAGTCTTGTCGCACCAGAGAGCGCACTGAAGATGCAAGCGGCCATCGGCCCCCAAGTTCGCGGACAAGCTCAGGCTGTGAGGCCCATGACCAATGCCGCCCATTCGACGATGCAATTGGAGAGTAGAACATCGGCGTCGTCCTCGTCCTCGTCTTCATCGCCGCACGAAGTTCCTATTTACGGGGCTCAACGACTTTCGTCAACGAGCCAAACTCTCGTCGCCAGTGCTCTAGAACACTCCGCTAAGCCGAAGGGGTCAGTGCATGAGACCACAGCGAACTCCATCACGGTTCTTCCTCCATTTAGATCACTCAATATCCTCGAAGCGACCCTTGCTGAGCAAGACTCCACCTCGTTAAAGTCCCAAATTTCTGTTAATATCCTTGCCAACAAGCATGAGACCTTTGACGAGGAGAAGAGCTCGTCGAAAGATAAGTTTGTACCTGCCCAAGATGATACCCTCAGCCACCACCCTGTTCCTGCATCTCGCTCGGGACCATGTCGTCTCCCTTCCAATTCCTCCGCTGGACGGGCACCTCTTGCGGGAAAGCAGTCGGTGTCCTCGGGAGGGCAACCCATTGCAAGGACAGCATCCTTTGTGGCATCCACTCTTTTCATAGGTGCCCCCACCACATTGCCCACTTCCTCTCATCCGCCACCTACTCCAGCACAACTCCCCATTCCCTCTCCAGCGGTGCCCGAATACCAAGCTCGCGCGACGACACGCCCGCAGATACCAGGGATCGTGTTAGCTCGTACTCCCGCCCCGCATTCGCCTGGATTAGCGTCGAATGCTGCCATATCTGGTGTAAATCGATCTATGCGGAACGCTTCCTCTAGGGCCTTCCACATCGTCAAGCCATCTGCAGAACCTGCTCCAGCCATCGCAAATGTAAAGGAAGCTCCAGTTGTAGCTCTGCCGGCGTCGAATGCTACCGCTTTTAGCGTGAATCGTTCGATACAGAACGTGAGCTCCAGTGCCATCCCCATCATTGAATCATCTGCGAAGGATACTCCGCCTAGTTTGGATGCGAAGGATGCTCTTGCGGATACTATGATACCGAAGCCTCAAGTCATCTCTCAAACGCAGCATATAAGCCCACAAGCAGGGATGATCGGGCCAAGAAATGAACATGTTGCTGCGAAGGATTTTGCGGAGAAGTTGCAGACAGCGATACTGGATCTCAGTGGGGCTATCAAAATGAAGAACAAGGAAATTAACGAGCTGAACCTAGAGAAAAACGAGCTGGCCGCCGTTGCTCGAGTTGTTGGGCTGGAACGTGACGCCGCGCTTTTGACCTCGGGAGTGGCTTGTAAACGCGCGGAATTCTTGTCCTCGCAGATGGGAAGCATCCAAACAGACGCATTTGAGCGGGAGTGCAGACTACGGAAGAAGAGCAAGCTACTGCATCAGCAGTACGCGCAAGAGATTCTTCGATTGAAAACGGAACTCGTGAACTCGTCTATGCAGCCAACGCAGAATGAGGTCCAGGTTGAGAAACGAAAAGAGGGGGCGGAGCTTCAAGCCTCCCAGGCGCAACTTGCGAACGTACGAGCGGAGACGACCAGGGCGGTTGAAGTGCAAACCACAGTAGTGAAGAATGTAGAAACGAAGTTGCCGAGCGCGGAGCGCGAAATGAGCGCCCTCCTACGGGCGGTCGAAAGCAAGGACGGGGAGATATGTGACTTTAAGAATGAACTGGCCGCGGTCATCCGGGACATCGGATTGGAACGCGAAGCTACTCAAGTAGCTACGTCGGCGGCATCACAGCATATGGCGGCCCTGTCTGCGCAGCTGTGGGACATGCAGGCAGCCGATGCCCAGGAAATTCGACGATTGGAAGCGAACCTAGCGCGCTCGGCCATGCCGTTAAAGAGACATCAGGTCCAGGCTAGGAGGCAAAAGCAAGCTCTCAAGCGTGCGACCGATCGAGAAAGACAGAATCTGGGTCGCGCCCATGCTGCGATGCAGGATGTCGCACAAAAGGAGGAGCAGTTACGTTTGGTCCATGAGGAACTGGAGGAATTTCGTCGCTGGGCACGAGACCTTCAGCTTCAAGCCGAGCAGCAAAGGCATGAGGTTGCTCATAAGGGGGAACAGTTGCGCATAGCTTGCGAAGAGCTCGGGACGTCTCGTCGTCAAGCAGCCGAGTGCCAGGCCGCTTTGGAGGTTAGAGAGAAGCGGTGGGTCAAAGACCGTGAAGAGAGAGAGAAATTCCGGGGCAGCCTCGAGTATTTCCGGACGCTGAAACAAGAGCACGCCCAACTCCTGGAAAGCTCTGCCGCGTTGAAAGCAACCCATCTGGGTCGCATCGAGCGACTGGAGGCGGAGCGTGCTGAGTGGCAAGGTCAATCGGCCGCACACATAGTTACCGAGCAGGTCTTAACGGCGCGACAAGAGGAACATTTGGGCAAGGAGAAGCAGTATATGGTGTTGATTGCGCGTGCAGAGAAGCTATACAAAGCCAATCTTGCGATGGTGCAGAAGAAGGTTGATCAGCTCAAGATGCAACTGGATCATCAATCTAAAGTGGCGGTGGAATGATACCAACTGAGTCTGTTGCTCGGTGCAAATGTTTTGCTTTCTACACTATTATCGATTTGTATTTCCGCAATTCTTCCCGACTGTGTATGCAATAAAAAATTCTCTCTCCGTGCCGCAAATTGAATATGGCCGCCTAAACATCCGTCAGTCCGCAAACCCCATATTCCTCGCAAGCAGACTAAACATGCCCCCCAAAATTCCAATCTGTTGCACTTGTCTACCCAGTCATCTATCTGTCCACAGCCACCTACAATCTGCTCGATTTCCGGCCAATCACCCCGTGCGTGAGTTCTTCCGCTGGCATGCCCTCGAACGCGATCCTGTATGTTGTGTAGAAGAGCGGGAAATCATCCACAATGCCTTTCGCTGCCAAAAGCTTGTGCACTTGCGCCGTGGTGATAGTGCCCTGCAGCTTCTGTCCGTTGAGCAGTTCTTTCTCCAACTGTGCGAAAGGCTTCTTCGTCTTCACGAATGCTTCTGCACATCTTCGGTTGCGACCTCCGTAACCTATCCCGCGCAATTGTTCAGCACTCGTCTCTACCTATTCTATGAGCTGGACTCACAACTGGTGATAATATCCGCCATTCCGCAACTCTCAATCCATGTCTCCTGCCTGATGCCCTCGAAAAAGTGCTCCGAGAACTTCTTCATCTCTGCTAAGCCGATGCGCATGATGGCAGCTGTTGGACAACACGTCAGCATGTCTCTGCACATGATGAAGCGACTCTTTACCTTTGGTGTTATCCCCGTAGTCGAGACCATCAGAGAACCCGGCAGCTAGAGCTACGATATTCTTCAAAGCCCCAGCAAGGGCAACACCTGCAACATCCTGGACGATTCCAACTCTCAGGTCGTCTGTTTGAATAAGCTTGCGCCATGTCTCAGCATGCGCAATTTCCCGAAACCCGACAGTGGTCTCCCCAAACTTTTCTAAAGCAACTGGGAAGAATGGCCTATATCAGCGCGTGCTTAATACATTGAGGTATTGCCAAATACCTTCATTGGCGATATTTGCTCCGGAGAGAGAACAGGTGTCTACGCCGAGGATCTTCTTGATGAGATCAGGATATATTTGCACACCGTCCGCCCCCACCTCAATTCCCTACATTCCGTTCCACCAATCAACAGGGGCAGTACCTCTATCCAAGCTGCCGCACCTTTGTCAACGAGATGCCTATTGCGTCTTTATGTATATAGCCTTGTAAGTCGTCGCAAACGCTTCGTATAAACTGGCGATCCGTCAGCTCCCGCCTGCGTTTAGAAATTAAGCGATCCTCACGTTATCGGGTAAGACAAATACGAGCAGCGTCGCATCTTTGACAGATTCGTGCAGGTCCGACTGCGCGACAACGTTCTCTGGGATCCTCACGCCTGGTAGGTACTTGACGTTTTCGTGCTTTTCATTGAAGATCGCAGTCAGGTCCTTTCCATCAACCTGCCCCAATGTATCAGTCGGTGAATCACAAGCCTTGTGGATATGTTCACCTGCTCCTCGTGCATCCACATATTCACATTGTTCTCAAAGTCGGAATACTTTTCCACATTCCTCCCTATAATCTTGGCGATTGCTGTTCCCCTGGGTGTTGCTCCGGTTTGTCTCGAAACACTCGCAGTACATCCATCAGCAAGGTGGCTCACCAGTTTCCGGAGCCGATGATAGCGACTTTGTGGGGACTCATGAATTGACCCAGATAGTAAATATCTAATACCAAGCAAATAGGATGGTTGAGGATTTGTAGCTCATCCAAGGTGTAACTTCATCGATCTTCATCGATTATTGTACCTAGAACTTTGGAGAAGGCCGCCGCATGTGTCGTGGTATAAGGTCCGATACTTGTCTGCAAAATATTAATGGTCCGATCCCTGTCACGTACCGCCGTGACAGCTTGCCATGGGCTCCTCATTCACACCACTCACCAGGCCACTCGGCCATCTCAAGAGATCACCAAATACAGAACTTTAGTCCAGCCATCCCCGCCGTCTTGATGCGACTCGATTCTGGAGCGCGATGTCTGGCACGTCGGTGCTGACCTTGTGTTAAGCTTAACACCAGTCGAGAATGAGATGAAATTCTTGGGCGGCATTTGATTTCGCAGACTCAGGGAAGAAATGTAAGAGTGCACGAGCCGCACACTTATCCTTGATATACAGAGATCATCAGATGTTGACACTTCATAAGATCAAGGGACTCAACAGTCGGGCGAGGGTGTCAACAATCATGGCGACCAACGCGACCAGTCCTACATCAGTGTTGGTGAACACGTTTGCTTATGAGTGTTGTAATTGCCTTCCTGACAGGCTTACAGATAATCTAGTCGATCCCGCGGTACTCCTCATCTTTCTCGGAGACCAGCTTGGTGAGGAATACAGGCACTCGTCCTGGAAATCCAACTCCTGCCGGACTCCAACGAAATTCAAAAGTCTCACCTGAGCATTTAAAGCTAACTCGTGAGAGTCCACTATATGGAGCTGGTCGCTGGTGTTGTCTGCCTCACTGCTTCACGAAGAGATGTTGCTGCACGTACATCACATGTCTCGGGTAACACAATCTGCGCTAGCAACTGTTCGGGAGCTATGGCTCCACCTATAATCCACATCTGCGTCTCGAACATGCAAATTTCGACCAGCACACCAACTAATGAAGCTTGCCTGACCTGCGAGTGTGCAAAGGCCATTGGGCTTTGACCACTTCGATCGCCATGTTGATGAAATCGAACTTGACGATTTGCCACAGATAAGCCATACGACACGGTTCTTTCGAAGCTATCGCATGATTACTTTGACTCTATTGGCCGGCCATTATCATAATGTCCTCAAAATTCCAACACCTCCACGACCTTGCGGCAGCTGTCAAGCATTGTGCGGCTGAAAGGTGGATGGCCCGAATACTTCAAGCGAACCCATCCAACTCACTAGAGCGAAGAACAACGTCTATTCCACCAAGCGACATATCGCCACTTGGCATCAGAATCGCTGGCCCTGGCTTTGTCTTAGGCGGACGCGAAGGGACACAAACGCCGTCTTTGGATCTGAACGAAATCTTGACATGTTATTGGGAACATAGAAATGGGGACATAGAGCCATGATGTCGGAGGCATATGGGCGAAGTTCTTTTACGTGGATGTGCCGTGGAGATTTCTGACAATCCCCGCAGACAGGGTACAAGGACTAATTTCAGCCAGTCTTATGGCCTATCAGCTGCTCGCCTGCAGAGGAAGACAAGTCATCTGCCGATGTTGTTTGTATTAGTGCAGCCGCTTGATTGTTCGATCCTTTATCATCTGCTGTGGACTGCAGTGGGCTCGACCCAGGATCTGCGCTGCACTGCGCCAGCCTGTCGGGATATCGGAGGCATTCGGCTTTTGGCAAATAGTGTGGAGATTATGGAAGGTCTTCTATTGCATGTGCCCTGATCGTGACGAACCCAAATGGACGATTCGCGGTACCATGCTTCGGCGAAGACTCCTATCCAGGGCCTTAGTAAAGTCGATGAAGGTGAGTGCTTTATTTCCAAGTAAAAATCATATATTGAGATGTTTGTATCCAGTTATCTGCTGAGAGCCTTACAGAGGTCTAAATTCTTTTTCAAATAGGTGCAAGTGATGGGTGGCAGCGGTTTCTTCATGCATGCCAGCATGCCACGGTGCAGCCTCGAGGACGTCTCGATGGAGAAGTACTTGGAAACAGTGGCAAGGCTGAAATGCTGAAACCTCTGCCACCACTTCTTCTGCAGACGCGGCGGCTTTCAAGCACAAGAAGGCAGCAGATGCGTGGTGAAGTCAAAAGTCTGTTCTTCGACCATTCGCCTCATACGTATAGACATACAGGGTACGAACCCTGACCTATATTGCCACACACAAACCTGAGCCACATCACCGGCCTCCAGCAAATGAACTCATTACCTTCTCTGGAACCTCATAAAAAATAAATCGCTACACATGGATCGCCACCGTAGTTTCAGCTTACTCGGCGGGTTCGATTATCCACGCGCACATCCGTACGTTCGCACAATCGTGTTCTCTTTAGATCTTCCCAGAGAATAAATGACAAAATCGTATTCACCGACCACCTCCAGATTGGCTACAAGGCCAACGTGTCCGACTGCCTAGCTCCTCGTGTGCCCTATAGTCTGGCGAGGTTTACAAATTTTAGCTTTCATCGCTCTTCGCTGACCGACAAATATCGCCCTTTCTTTACTCACTCCAGCACAACTACGCAGCACCCCTCCTCCCCACAAAAAATGTTCGATGCGTTCGGGCTATCTCTAGAACCACCCAACCGGCCTCATTTATACACAATCGCAGCCGACGTCGAGCCCCTCTCATCCGTGAAGGTGGAAGGTAGTGACGATAGGTTCATCCAAGACGTCACCCACCGAGTCAGCTCGTCACCTCCAGCCCCGTTCGCACACCTGGTGCCGCCCACGGAGGTCCCTCTTCGTGCCACAGGGGTTTCAAAGGAGATGCGCAAACTAATGAGCGTCTTCCGACTCAATCCATTTACGCTGCACAATGGTGGCAGACCTGGGGCATCTGACTCGCTGTGGAACGGCGAAGAAGCAGGGCCCCTCACCGAAGAACCACGATACATCGAGTACCAGCTCGATGGCTTCTATGACGGCGAGACAAGTGACTTTGGGTCACATGGCAACTCGGCTTCATCTGGGCCATCATCACCGATGTTGGATGGCGCTAAAGGAAGTGCTGGAAGCGACAAGATTTCTGAGTCTTCTTCAACATGGCAGGCGGCCGTGTGGGGCCTTCATACTTCTCAGCCTTCGCGGGGGGATACAAGCGAGATCCTTGAGCCCGACTACTCTGGGACGACATCGATACGTAGGTCATCACATTGGTTTACCTTTCGCATCAAATTAAATAGATTTTAAGGTGCCTCGATGTCTTGCGGTGCGCAATCATTCTACTCAGATTACTCGCACACCGGGTCCTCGTATCAGAATGCCCCAGCGCCATGCTCTCACATCGACTATTATTCCTCATTCACTCGACCGTTGATACTCTCCCCTCCACACTCGTCGTGGCCTACGAATACGAATGTCCCATTCGCGGACTATGACCGCAACACGGTGTCGGCCCCCAACGAGGATAGCTTCGGTCATTCAAGCCCACATCGGCGCCAGGGTCAGCCTGACCCCTCCGTTCTTCCTCCTTCCATGGCGGGCGATGTGCAGCAGATCTGGGGGCCCAGACCCATGTATGCGTTCGACCAGAGCGTCCGTGATCAAGATATGACCTATCGCTCAAGCATCGGTGACACAGGGTTGTATTTCTGAGCGAGTCTGGATTAGATCCCAAAGCGCACCTGGTGGCGAGGGGCTGCTAAATTTAGTAGCGATGTAGGTAGCTTTTGTAGGCAGTTCGGCGGTCAGGTACTTATAAAATAGATTATAGATTGAGTAGGTAGCCGATGCGTTCTCAAGCAATGACACATGTCAAGCCGACTCTATTCTGCGACTGTCCAGACTCGACGAACAATAGTGCCGTTTCATCGAAGGTATGACGCGGCGGCGTCGCGGATGATATCAAGTACTCCGAGTCGAAGGTAAAACCGAGCGTCGGGTCGATAAAAGATAATGCAAAATGCAGATACCAAACACACCCGCCTGAGCGTTGGGTCGACAGGTGGTGAGAGCTTGCTGCTCAGTACCCATACTCTACTCTATATTGGCTGACGGTTTGACTCAATACCTCTAAAAACTCCATTCGTGTTCAGCTTCGAAGTTCGCTCCAAACGGACACTAAGGGAGTTATGTACATCGTAGGTCCTTGCATTGCCTGTCAATGCTAGTGCCAATGCTCTTGCGCATGCGCTTCTTTTGGGGAGCTGGCTGGTATTCCTTCTGGAAGGAGTCAAGATCAGACAGCGTGGCTTGCTCTGTTTGCTGCGTTCGCTGCCCACTTTATTGCATCAGCAAACTTCATGGTTCCGTACTGTATCTCTAAGATCGTCTTTTCTCCGATAACCTTGCCTTCCATTTATTACACATCCTACTTGGATTTGGTGGCACGGTGGCACCGTTGAAGAATCCGATCTGAGGATTTACTTATCAATTTAGTTATCACCGCCGCATCATGTCAAAAAAGCAGATGCCAATTAGTCTTTTAGGGTGGGTCTAATTTGCTAGGCGAGGCGGCGTAGCCAGTGTGAATGGTAGCTGAGTCCGAACAAGAAGCGCCGCGTAAGCGAAGACGCGCTGTAGAGACATTGATAATCACGAAAGACAAACTATTTCCAACCGAAAATTTCTGAGCCGATCTTTCGTATTGAGTTCGACGTGAGCATCAGTCCGCTGCAAGATTGTGTCCAATTTTGAAATGCAAAGAACGACTATATTCCTGGACCAGTTGTAACTATGTAGTTGGTGCGCGGCTTCATCGCGGGGATCCATTAGAGGGAAAGGTCTTTTGGTGCGGCCAGGAAGTTGACAGTGGAGACCACTATCGAATACAAGCTGCAAGAATCGCGATCGGTCATCAAACGCGAGGTGTATATGGGCATCCGATCATAAATTAGCTATGATTAGCCAGCCATATTTGGTAGGACACAGACCTGCAAGGGTGCTACATAGGTGATATGACGAGATTCTGCTCCGCCTACATTCGAGAGCTTTACTCTGCCGGCGGGTAGATAGCAAACCTTCTGAGCCGGCAAGCATCGCTCGTTCAAGAATGTCGAGACTTTCAAGAGCACCGGCTGCTTACCATCCGTCACTGCACTTTGAACCGCAGCCTCTTCATGGAATTTCCTGTAATCTTGAAGAGAGGTAATGCCAGGTGGCCTCTCGGGAGAATTTCAGCGCAAGAATAGGGGAGAATCGAGTGCGCCATAAGAAAGAGGCAGGCATGGCATGCTGGAAAGGATCCGAAGAACCTAGTGAAAGAACTTTTATGATTGGATGATGCGAGGCACCCTGGGCCGGGTGTAGAGTTCTGGACCGAGTTCGACGTGCCGCGACGTGTTAACATATGCAAATATCACCATGAGATAGTGGTAAAGGGTCTTTGCATCCATATTAGGATGTAAAGCGATAGTATCACAGCTCTCAGAGCATATGATTTCGCGAGTTCGTGAGTACACTAACGTCTGTGGAAAACCAACACGTTGTGGCCTGTGATCAAGTCAGCGCGATTGACCTGTGACCAAACCTTGTTCTATCCAGGTCTAGAGGAATTGCTAGCCTGAAATCGAAATATAGAGGCCCATTTTGCTCGAGATTTTCACGGCCGAGGAAGAGGAAATTGAAAAGGCAATGATCGGATTCAAAGTGACGGGCCAGTCGAGCCCAAAGTCAAACTGGCAGAGAACTTGTTCCCACGCCCAGTGACAAGCATCGATATCGATCACATGATATAGAAACTGGGGTTGAGCTCGTACCTCGACGCGCTGCGCGCAAGTCTGAGTGTAGGAATGCTCACGGCTTGTGCAGATAACTTTATCTTGCTAATCTCGCAGGCAGAAAACAAGGGTCCGCGAGTAGCGCCTCTTCGCGTTCGGGTTATGGTGTTTCACTCGCTGGCTATGCTCTCACCCTTGATGCGAATGCATACCTTCTGGAACGACCCCTCCTCACCGCAAAGGGCGAATTTTGACCCAGGAATCAGCTCGGTCTCACGAGCAATCTGGTATGTAACACCGCTTGCACATCAGGGAATCTCTCCCGCTGGATTCCTTCCTACCCACGTCAGCGGTTTCATGTCCAGCCATCAGGATACTCGCTGTTCTCTGGACTCAAGTCCCAGGATGGCAGTCCCTGCTTAACCTATGCGGGGCTCCTCGGGGTCTCGACAATCATAACACGCAATCACTGCCTTGCCAGGTGCGCATGCCAGTATCATTGCGCTCGCTGCACTGACTCTGTCGGGGACTGGAATCCTCAAGCGTCGAGATTCGTTCTACATGACAATAGAATAGGTTCATCCTTGCCTGTTGTTCAGATGGACACAATTCTGAAGGAGGTATGTGCTCGTTCAGAGAATGCGAGTGTCCTTCCTCGCAACGAGACTGCATTTGCGTGCTGGTAGGCACAACATCCTCGAAATCTACAGAGATACCCGCGGGGCCGACACCGAACTTGCAGCCTCGGACGTCCCTCTCGGCCTGATCAGTCGCAATTGACGATATTTCCAAAAGGCTCTCCAGCGGTGACCGAAATGCCAGATCAGCAGGAATGCATGCCTGGGATATACAGGGTCTTCCTCCAGTGGCGGATAAAGCGGACCAAGCAGAGAGCGCGCATGCTTCTCGCCCCACCGTTCACTGCACTTGTGCATATTATATCTGTATGTGGCACATCGTGTGACAAGCTGCGAGCCATCGCCACGCTTCGTAAATTCCCCGCGGCGATGGCGCCTCTGCCATTATGAGCGCGAGCCACCAGCCCGCAAGCATTCGCGGCGGAGCACGTGCCTGGTTGAAGTTTTGCGCGGCCCAGCACCAACTCTCCGCCTCGATTTCGCCCAACCTCGTAGTTATGAAATGTACTCGTTTTACCGAGCTTACACAGTACTGCACGGAGTCTTAGTGCTTGTTTTAGCTGCACAATACCTCATAAAAGCTGTCTGTACCTCGAAGGTATACGATCTTCGCCACTATAGTATGGCTCTGACCATGCTGTATTATTATATGCTTGCATGGCGTTCCTGGGTATCTCATGCTTAATATACGAGTACACGCAGAAATAAAATGACATGGCTTGACAACACTCACAAAACCTTCATTGACAATCGCCCAGTCCCAGTGCTCAAATATGAACCACAGGCCCACCGCTCGCCCAGGCCACACGCAGAGGTAATTCAAATCAATCGCGCGCTCGAAGGAATGCCAAGCTCGACTCTGAGTCTAAAATCGGTGTAGAACCGAACGAGTGAAGGATCCAGACCGCAGAAACCCGATAAATACTTTTATATTCCATATGCATACAGCCCGCCTCGCGCAGGCACGCCGTCCGTCCCGTCCAGTCCAGTCCGTACAGTACGCTAATCGAATTAGTTTTGGTGTAGCCGTAGCCCGTTTATAGCAAGAGCGCAGGAGCAAAGAGAACAGAATGAGAATGGATGGATGGAGGGTCCGGTATCGGCGTCCGTGTATGTATGTATGTATGTAGCAGAGCATTGGCGGAAACAAAATTGAGTAGGATGAGAACGGAAGATAATGGGGCAGATGCGGGTAAATGGCGAATGGGAATGAAGTGTACGTTGCTAGTGCAAAAACGGAGCGAGGCGAGATGCGGGTAAATGGACAAGAGTACGGAGAACACGAACAGAAGAGAGGAGGAAAGGAGTTCAAAGGAGCGAGGCGGCCGTCTAGCGCGACACCGTACGAGGCGAGTCATATCAAAATCCAACCACAACCACAACCAAAACCAAAACGCGAACCAAAACCGCGAAACCAAACTCGCGAACAGAACCGAGCCAAAACCGCGCCTACGCGCGCACGGCCGCCGTCTTCCAGAACTTCCACCGTATCCCCAGCCCCCCGCCCTTCTTCTTCCCCCCTACGTCCCCCACATCCCCGCCTCCCCCACCTCCACCCCCGAAAAACCCGCGCCCGCGCACACTCCCTTTTCGTTCAGGCGCAGGCACAGGCGACGGCGGGCGCACGCTCTCCGCCGAATCGCTATCCGCGCTCGAGTCCGGCGGCGTCGGCAGGCCCTGCGCGAGCGGCGGGGCCCTCTCCTTCCCCTTCCCCCTTGCGCTCGTGCTATCGAGCGAGATCTCCGGGCGGCGCACCCCGCTCCACGTCGCGCTTGCGCTCCCCCCCATCTGCGAGGAAGCATTGGCATTGACGAACCCGAGCTCCGCGCCGCCGAGGAAGCTCTGGCTCGCGCGCCCGCGGTGCGGGCTCGGCGTGGGCGCCTGCAGGGAGGGCACGGCGGGGAGGGACACGCTGCCCTGCGACACGGGCCGCGAGGCGGGCGCGAGCACGATGTCGTTCGCGCTGCTCAGCCACGCCCGCGGCGGCGCCCTCGCCATATTACTCCCATTCTCCGGGCGGTCGAGGCATCCTGAGAGGAGCAGGTCCGCGATGCTCCACGCGCCCACCCCGGTGTCTGGGGCGGTGATAGAGGCTTTGAGGGTGTACGGGTGCATGAGGAACGGCGCCGCGCGCTCGTCGCCCATCCCCCCGGCGTCGAGCCCCGGCGCGGGGTACGCGAACGAGCACAGGAAGCCCTCGATGCTCTGCATCAGCTTGCTCCGCGCGACGCTCGGCGCCGTCGGCGCGATCAAATGCACAATATGCGCGCGCCTGGGCGTTTGCGGGGCGTCCGGCGGGAAGAGCGACGTGCGCGAGCGGTTGGACGCGGGCGTGGTGGGCAGGGAGGCCGCGGGGCGCGCGAGCGACCAGCGCCGGCTCTCCCCGTCCACGCTCAGGCGCGAGCTCGAGCGGCTCCCCCCGCCCCCCGCGCCCGCCGCGCTCGTGAGGAACGGGCGCGAGATGGTCGTGACGAGGATCATCTGCTTGAGCGTCGCCTTGTCCGGCGCGCGCGCGGGCAGGAAGTTGAGCAGCGCGTCGAACGGGCGCTGCGCGGCGTCGACGGGGGGCAGCGCCGCGCGCGCGCTTTTCGGGAGGGAGAGGAAGGAGCGGCGGCGCGAGGCGGAGGACGCGACGCTGATGTTGTCCGTGCTCGAGCTCGCGGACGGGGGCGCGCTCCCGTACGCGGAGGCGAAGCGCGCTTGCGGGGGCGCGAGCGGCGTGTCGGGCGCGCCGCCCGCGTCGGCCTCGCGGACCTCCTCGACGCCGGTGCCGCCGGCCTTGCGCCAGACGCGCGCGATGCGCTCGGCGGCCTCGAGGATGTTGACGAAGCGCACGGCGCCGGCGTCCTCGATCGCGAGCGGGGCCGCGAGGCGCAGGATGCGCACGGCGGGGAGCGCGGCTGCGGCGGGGAGTTGGGGCGGGGCGTGCGTCGCGAGGATGAGCAGCGCGTGCGCGAGGTACGCGGACTGCAGGAGGGGCTCCAAGTCCTTTATGGACGGGGCTGACAGACGCAACAGAGCACACACAACGCTAATCAGCACGAGACATGGTATGGATGTGGATATGGGAACGCACCGCCGAGGACGAGGATGACGTCGCGGCGGGGGGCGTTGAGGGCGGCGATGACGGCGTCGGGCTTGAGGGCCCAGGGCTGGGGGCGCTGGTGGGTGGGGGCGAAGGGATCGCGGGGGAGGCGGGGCTTGAAGACGTCGGCGGCGAGGGGCTTCATGGGGCCCCTGCTGAGCGGGCTGCGCGACGCGGACGGCGGTGGGGCGGACGGGGCGGAGGCCATGGGTGTGGGCGCGGGAGGAGCGAGGGGGATTATAAGAGCGATTACAACATGGGCTGCAGGGAAAAGAATCGAAAACGTTAGTGGGAGGTTACCTACTGCCCCCGCCCGGGATATGTTGAAACGGCCACAGCCCTCCCGGTGCGTTGCGCTGGCTGCTCAATCGTGTATCACAGCTATATCTGAGATGTGATACGGCTCTGGTCTGGCGCTGCGCAGGAGGGGCAATGGGGGGAGCGAGTGGGCAGGCTGGCGAGTGCTTGGCAGCGCCCGTGGCAAGCCGCTAGAAGGCTGCCGAAGCGACAATCGAACCGTTCATTTCCTCGTCGACGCCGCGGAGACTACAATCGGAATCCAGCTTCCTTTACAGATGCGCACGGTCGTCACCGCCAGCCCCTCGTCCTCCGTCCAGTGCCCTGCCAGCCCCTGCCTGCCCTCCGACGTCACCCACTAGCGCCCTCGACGCCGCACCCTGGCCACGCCCCCTCCGCGCGCGCTGCCCTAGCGTCGATGCTGCAGCCCCCAGTGCCGCGCTGCCGAGCATCCGCACAATCATTGCGTCTTCAATGACACCTGCGCAGTCCATGACCGATATGACGTCGCCCAGCCGCGGCAGGCACGCCGAGCCCCCCCGCATTAGGCATCTCCCCTTTCGCACGCGCATTCCCGATCGCATCTCAGAGCCACCGTCCACCTGCCTTGCCTTTGCTGGACGCCAGCACGCCGCGCTAAATATACGGAGAGCACGCAATGCGCTCAGTGCCCGGCCGCCCGGCCTCGCCGGCGACGCACGGCGCCGCGTTCATTGTCGTTGGGTCGTTACGCTGCAGCCCGCCCAGCCGGCGACCAAAGCGCGCGACGGTGGGCAGGCAGCGACGCGCTCCAAGGCACGCCAGCCCGGCGTCCCCGAGGCATGTTATGTCAACCTGACGCATTGCAAATTCACAACAAAGGCTGAGCGCCCAGCTCTAATTATGCTGACCACGGTCCGGCTGCATACTCTGATCCACAGCATCCACGTACAACGCCGCCCCCCTCCCGCGCGGCGAGGCAGCACACCATTGCTTATGAATGCACTGAATTGAATGGAATGGAGAGTCGAACGACACGCACGAATGGTGGCAATCGCGCGGCGCGGAAACCTAAACAGACAGCATGCATCACCAATATCGCTCGCGCGCAGGCAAGCTTAAATACGCCCAGTGCAGCTCGGTCAGCGGGTTATTTTTAGCGAAATGCCTCGTCGCGGTATTGTATTGTGTCCCCTCGTCACCTTATCACGGCTAAAATTAACAGACTAGCGCGCACCCCCTCCCCTCGACCACCGCGCCATCCAAGCCTGCATATTCCAGTGCTGATACTGACAAGCACATCCCACAGCCAAGCGCGTCGGCGATCTACGCTCAGCAGCGGGCGCATCCAGGGGCGGGCGCACAGGCACCCAGCGCGCGCGCGCGCGGCTAAATATGCGTGCGCCGGATAAGCGCGGCACAGCCCCTGCTGATCGCGGCCGCGACGGCGCGCGGCTCCGAGGCTGAGTCTCGGTCTGGGTTTCGGGCGGGTTGGTGGAGGCACGCGTGCTGATTGGACCAGGATATATATCGGTCTGGCCTGTCCTGCGATAAGGAAGAAGACTCGGACTGCACTCGCATTCACATCCACATCTCAGCGCAGGGACTAGCATGGTGGAGCAGGTGTATGTTATGGGGGCACGCGCCGCACTAATTTCGCGTCCGAGCACGAGCACGAACACGCCTGATGGTCGATGTGAGCGCTCATAATGCGCGCATCCAGACCCAGGACGCCAGCCGATATGAGTTGTGGCTCAAATGCCGGTCGGGAGATGGCTTGGACCGACGCCGTTAGGTGGCTCCGAGGTGAGCTGGGTCGCTGGTGCCTGCGAGGGGAGATGAGATATGGGCGCCACTATCATATCGATATCGATATCGGCGAATTTGAGCTCGCGGTGCTCAGGTCTCAGGTCTCAGGCCCAGGAATCAGGGGGCAGGGCAGGACAGGACTCAAGATAGCGATAGCGGACTACCAGAGGCCAGCGTTCCGTACGCTGATTCAATGATCGCAATACGGTGGCACAAACCAGAGGCGTGTAGGTGTTGGTGCGCGCGGGATATTCCCGGGGTAGTTCGCGCGCCACCATCCGCCAAGCCCTCGCGAGCGCGGTCCGGGTGGGGTGGAGATAAAGGCGAGGATTGTTGCGCGTCGCGGGCTTGGGGGCGGGTAACTGATATTGGACGCTGGATACTGAATGTTGGATGCTGCGTATTACAGGCAAAGGCAAGGGTTGCCTATATGTGGTAGCAGCGCTGCCAGCCGCAGAGGATGCGGGTGGAGGACATCGCCCAGGGGACACTGGATTCTTGTTGTAAATATACTGAATTGAATTTCCAGCTGAAGCCGCTGAGTCGTGAGGGCATATATAAACCCGTCATGACTCTCGTGATTCATGATTCGTGATATTGAATGCCAAACTGATGCGAGCGATGACGGATGGTATCTCTGCGTCTGACATATCAAGTGATATCATCAGGGGAAGACAGTTGCCGTTGTCATTACAGTGTCGAACGGAAAAATAGGGTCGCCAGCGCCCCGTGGGGAAGCTTGAGGGTAAGCACTGTGCACTGTACTGGGAAGTCGGCTGCGTGCAGACTGTAGTTGCAGAGCCCACAAGATTGTCCCATCGGCAATACTAATGCTAAATCGACGATACGCGGTTGTAGGTAGTTGGTTGCAGCGCCACGGCGGGGGTAAGACCAAGGTATAGCCGAATTTCCGTCGGTTTCATCTCGACAATGGACATAGCAACGCGGAGACAGGGGGCAACTTGGAGCGTCATCGACAGGGCAGGGTGATCCTCGGCCGAGTGCGCGGGCTGGCGGCGATGGGGTGCTAAGACCGTGGTCCCGATCCCACCGACGTGGCAGGGATGCATATGGGTGGCAGACATGACATCAGTCGATGTCGGGCTGGATACTATAGAGCGGCCCCTGTGCTCGAAAGAGAGGAGTGCGGTAGAGTGCGGTATTGGAAGCTGAGAACACAGTACATAGCAGTAGTATCATGAGCGTTCGAGGGCGCCGCGCGACAAGGAAGACGGTGCAGCACCTTCACATGACATCCATTGTGAGAGGAAATGGAAAACGAGCATCCAATGACTTTCCGAAGTTGAAGACAAGCTCAAGCTGAGAATGAAATGAAAGAAGCTCGAGGGTTTGCTTGGCGGCTGCAGGAACATCACGGCAAGCTGCGATATCTCCAGCCTAGGTAGTATGCAGAGCCTGGAGAAATACAATCCACTGTATTGGCCTTCTTTGGCGGGTGAGATGGAAGGGAGAACAGGTGTAAGGCATTCAACGGGATAGCGCCGCCCAAATTCGCAAATGCAATGTGCATTGTGCAAAGAGTCGCAGCCCTTCTTCGAATTGAACAGCGTGATAGAGCTTGCGCAGGAAGTCCAATCCGAAGCACCGCGTATTGCCGAATGAAGAGCAAGGGTGCGTCGATTGCACCGCGTTGAGGTATACGTAGAAGTTCAAGTTGATTCTTGAACCAGCCTGTTCGAGTTGGGGCTGTGCAGTCACGCCTCATGTCGGCCTCGTGGCGCGGGAATATCCTCAGGGGAACTTCCTGGAACTTCGCGGTGGCATGCGGCTCCGCGCCCTTCCGCGCCCCGGTCCGCGATCTCCGCGGGGCAGTTGAGCGCCTAAGGCGGCGACTTGCACAACCAGTTCGCAACTTCGAGCCTCGAGGATGAGAAGCTAGCCTTCTTCACCCTTTCATATACCTTGGATGTGCGTATGCTGTAGGAGACATATCTATGAGGCTTCTAGTGCGAGCGGCAATATGGAAAGGCTTGCCTGCGTGGTTAAGAGACTCGGAGTTGTGTCTCAGACAATGGTCTCTGTTGCCGCATCGATATCCCTTCCATAGACCAATTTTCGAGAGCCCGTGCGCATCCAATCTGGGAGTCGGGCCTCACGCTCTCCTTGGAACGCGCAATCAATTTAGCTTGGCCCCCGGATGTCTGTTCTGCGTTGACGTTGGACGTCCGCGCAAACTTCAACCGGACACGTGCACCTGTATGTGCACAGCCACGAATGTTGTATTACTTGGATCACCCATTTCGTGCGACCGAGGCCATTTATGAATTTGTAAATTCACGCCGCTGTGTGCATAGGACGAGCTCCGAGTATGTTCAGAGTTGGGCTCTTTGGTGGCACGGGCGATGCGCAGGTAAGAGATCGTCTGTCTGGCGTCTGCTGGGGAGACTAACTTAAGCTCAGGCGAACATCTGTCCCAGAAGATATTGATGGCCAAAAATTTTGCGTGGTAATCGCGCAAAGTAGGCCAAGAGGGCCTTGAGTCTTGTGACCAGCTCAAGGTCGTGTGACACAGAAGTACAGTGCGCTCAGTGACAGGGGTTCCCCCGCCCCCCGGGTAATCAAGGGCAAAGCATGCTGATATTATACAGCCTGCTTCACAGATGTGAAACACACCCCGTATGATGAGAAGCAAATGAACGGACAGACCCGCGCAATATATGGGTGTTGAGGACGGCCGTCCAATAGTGTTGTGGACATGGTATAATTATCTCCCGATATAATGTATCCTAATTCCGCAGTGAGATTTTCTCGGCCATCGACTCGCTGTGGGCGTACCATCTGCAGTTGTATCTGGATCGCATGTACTTTGGGTCCATAGACAGACATATCTTGTATGTAAAAAGGACACCGCGGTCGGGTAGAGGCGAATACGTTTGGTGTTTGAATTAGAACCACCTTGCTCGGGGCTCGTGCCTCCTGTTATACCAGGATCTCCGTGCGGATAAGTGGACGTGCTATTGGATGGGTTTAAGGGTGCCCGGACCGAGCCGTCGTATGAACAGGCGTGAAGATTACGAACACCAATACAGGGGGCGGATTTGCACGAATTCGCAACAGCTCGAGCATACAGAAAGACACACGGTCTGCCAGGGCCTAGGGAGTGCCTGCGCCCAAATTGGAGTTTGGATCAGCCATGCTGATAGCTGTCAAGGTATGGGCAACACGCCGGCACGGATGCCAACACGTTAGAAGAGGTCGCGTCTCGATCGTCGATCTATTCCCAAACGCCGCAGAGAGCCGAGGGCCTTGTATAGCAACTGGAACAGACACGGCTCGATGCTGGACTGCCAGAAGCCAACGCCACCATCGCACTACAGCCGCCAATCATCCGGTCTTCGAACATGTACATATCAAAGAGCAGCAGCTCCCACAGCGAGACGGGGTTTGCGTGCACTAGCTGGGTGGCCTGTAGGCTCAAATAAGTCTAACACGGTAGTTAAGATCACCCTTGATGAGATATCATTCACCGCGTGGATACTCAAACACGCAAAAAATCTGCCAATAGGAAATATAGGAGCAGCGTTAATGCGGTGGCGCCGCCAAATATAGAGAAAGCAGGCCTTGCGGGTCAAAAAAATCGTAAGCGCAGGGGTTCGCAGCGTGTTGCAATCCGGAAGGCCCGAGAGGGTGGGCGAGGGGATGCATCAGTACATTCATTATGTTTCTCCACACCTGACGCCAGGTCAGATTAACAGATATTGACACAACCAAGGGTGGCATACCAAGTCAAGATCAGAATCTAGAAAAGAGCGCCACCGCCAGCTAAATAGCATTGGTTGAATACAGTAATAAATCCGAGTAATTGCTGCAGTGGTAGTAAAATCCGCGGGTAGCAACAGATTCAGGATCTTGCGCGTGGCAACAAATTCAACATTATGCTGTGCCACGTCGCGATGGCAGATGAGGTGGTTTGACTGAAATATCTCCTTACTCTGTGAGAGTCATCTCACGTTTCCGAAACACTTGGGACAAGCATCGAGGACGGGTCTAGTTTTCGGGCCATGGCCCGATCGCAGTATGTCGGCGATGGATATTGTTAATGCCGTAGTTCTGACATTGGTAACTGGCCGATATCCGGGGTGGTGGCGAGAAAGGGGGTAGGGTAGACCCAGTGTCTCGGAATCCACCGGATGATAGATTGACAGTTATTCCACAAGGCGGTAACACGTATTGGCGAAGAGAAGACACTAGGGTCAAAGTCTGAAAGACGAAGGCAAGATGCAGGGCGCTCCAAGTTCGAGAGAATTCAGGAAGTGCAAGAAGTCAAAGATAATACAAGAGACTTGAGCGTTGCTTTGGCTTAAGAGACCATAATCGTCACATGGATTTTTGGGAGGCAAGCTCAAAGAAAAAATGCCGTCGTAAGATAAAGGGCTCGCCCTCCGGACAGCCCAGTCTCGCAGAACCTCCAGCCCGAAATCAATCGCGCGTGCATACAAAAAGAGCTTCCTTCGTCGGCCTCTTCTGTATTTGGGTGAAAGCGACACCGAGCTCTGAGCTCAAGGCCCCTGTGACTTGCATGTGATCAGAGAAATGCTTCATAGGCTCAGATACAAATGTAACATTTCAAAGCAAGACAACCCCCGTCTGCCTTGTTGGAGTCTCGCCACGAGCATAACACGGACAAATAGCCATCGTATATCCAATCTGCATTAGTCCCGCGTAATCTGCACTGGTTGTTGTCCAACTCCTACGTCCTTAGGTCTCAACATGCCTGGTTGTCGAATAGAATGAAGCCCTTCAAGTAGGTCGCGAGGATTCCGTGGCTCCGAGGCTGTTGGGAGCTCAAGCATCACCAGATGAAGAACGAGTATGCCATAATTGTGCGTCGAGGCCTGAGGTTAGCCCTTTTGAGCCCAGCGTGGGAATATATCTATGTCACAAGTTTAAATTTCGAAGTACTTGGGGTCTAAACCCTCCCCTTTTCCGCATAAATCTTAAGCAGACATACGAGCCCAGTAAGTTTCAATTTTGTGTTGGCAAACATACATGTGGATCATGGTTGTTTGATCGTGGCATATATCTACAATCAGTTTCCTCAGACGCAACATGGCGAACTCGCGTGCGTATGCGCTCTTAAGGGCTGGGAGATGGAAATTTAATATGACATGTCTCTTGTGATGGTATCCAAATACCATTTTAACGCGGTGTACTAGGAGCACGCGCGCATCTGGCCTCCTTATTCGAGCCGAAATTCTCACATCCAAGCATCGCGCATTAAATCAAGCATGCCAGTCCCCACAGAGATCGTTGGATCCCTTCCGCGCCCTGGATGTCAGTGCATTGTCTCTCAGACCTGGCTGCACGCTGATTACTCTCTCTTATTGTCGTGGTGCAGATCTCCAAGAGGCCATCGCAAATTACGATGGAGGCAAAATATCCATCGAAGAGTTCAGGAAAGTCCAAGACAAGGCTGCTGAGGACTCAGTCAGGCGTTTTGAAGCTGCGGGTCAGGATGCAGTGACGGATGGGGAACAGCGTATCAGTTCGTAAGTAACGTTCCTGCAAAATTCCTGCTCCGCACTTAACTATGCACCAGGTTTGCTACGTACCCACTGGCAGAGTAAGCTGTACCAGAACGGGGCGCAACAAAAATTCATTCATTCACCCAGTACTCTTGCGGGCACGGGCCTTGCTGATGGGCTGGCTGGGGATGGTCAGTTCTTCGTAAGTAGTTGACCTTACTTGCCGCTCTCGATGACTGAGGACAGTTTCTATAGGCTATTTTTGATGATGGCCACCACCGCCAACTCCCTCGCCTCACAAAGGGGCCTTTCCGGTAAGCTGATCTTCGCAGTGAACACTCACAACAGCTCATATTTGTAAACAGTTACAAAACCTACGCCTACGAAAACTTCAAGAAGTCTAGGGCATATGCATCAGGACCCATGAAGCAGGCAGTTATAGCGCCTAGCATGCTGTCCCTTCTATATCCGCTGAAGGAGGAGATTCCAGGGTATTCTAGGGACGCTTTCTTCGCTGATTTGGTCAATGAGGTATCCCAATCACCACCATTATGATGCCCTTACTAACCGCGTTACTGAGGCTGAGAAAGACATACGAGGATGCTTCGATGCTGGTGCTGTTAGAGTCTCGATAGACTTCACTGAGCAAGCGCCACCTCTGACTGTAACAAAAAATCGCTCACAGAGGAATGTAGAGGTCGTCTCGCCGCAAAGAAGGATCCTCGAAATCCTTGGACCGGTGAAAATCTCCTCCAGAGCTTCGTCGACCTTAACAACAGGTGATCGATATTCAGCTGACATATGGATATATGGCGGATATTAACACATGCATATACCGCAGAGTCCTCGACAGATTCAGTGCAGCGGAGCGCAAGAACATAGGCATCCACACCTGCCCAGGTGGCGATTGCGACTCAGTGCATTCTTTTGACGTGGACTACCACGAGTTGTTACCTACAATGTTTCAGTGAGCCTTCTGCTTCACTTTATTGCAACGCTTTCTCATGCTGCATATCGAGGATGAATGCTGGCTATTTTCTCATTCAGCTCGCCTCCGAGAAGGACAAAGAAAAGGTGTACCGCGAGATCGGCCAGACCATCCGCAAGGATGCCAATGGTGTTAAACAGGTATTTATGAATCCTGCGTATATACCTTTGGGACAGTATTTCAACAGTCGCAGGTAGCATTCATTGGCGTCATTGATCCCCTAAACCCGACCGTTGAGACCCCGGAGCAAGTCTGCGCAGATCTCATAAACGCGGCGAAGTTTATACCTAAGGATCAACTCGGTGCCACGGACGATTGTGGTGTGTACACTCCTATATTCTCTAATGCAGGGATATTGATTGCCGACAATAGGGTTCTCCCCATTCTCGACTGACGTCAAGCCCAAACATGGCAGCCCCGACTTCGCGCGGGATATTGCATTCCAGAAGGTCTCGAATCGTATCAAGGGAGCGAAGATGGCCAGTGAAAAGCTCGGCATCTAGAGGTAATATCAAATGGAGTGAATAGTGTAAAAATCAATCCAGAGAAGAGTTACTGTCGTTTGCGTTTGTGTTATGAAAAGATATCAGCGTTTTCGATTTGTTATGAACCATATTCTTGCGTGACAAGACTTTTCTCATATTTCATTTGCGATCGCTTCCAACGGGAAAACCAGCTCCATTTAATATTTGTTGCCAAAATACTGTCCACATGTGGGCTATCTAAATCTCAACCTGTGCACCGGGTGAGCTGCGGTCGATCACTGTCACCAAGTGGCTGGCTAGGATAGCTTTGATCGCCCACCCTCTATTTTATAAGCTCCCAACCCATCAGAAACCCTGAAATTCCTGCGCGCATCCTTCATATTTTCGGTAAGCCCCATCCGAGTACACCTGAGTCTCAATTCCAGCCTCGTGTGCCTAGCCCATCTAGCTCTGGGTCACCGAAGCTTGAGCGATAAGCCATCGCTTGATCGCGGGCGCTGCGGCTGAACAACTGTATGGGCCATGACCCACAGCTCGGCTGTTTGTCATCGCGCTGACCGGGAAGGATGGGGTGTGAAAGTTGCCGGTGGTGCTCAGGTGGACTTGGATGATCGTAGCTGCCCTTGGTGTGCCTCAGCACCCTGTTGCGGCTGTAATCCGGGAATGAGGAGTCCGCATTCGCAGGCCACTGATTGGATGGCTGTTGTGGAGAGAGAATCGATGAGTGGGTGAGTGCTGAGGTTCGGTGGCTTGCTTGAGAGGCATAAGAATCGGCAGAAGATGACGCAGAAGAATTTTTGTATGGGTACCCCGTTTGCGATTGGTGCGCATCCGAATGCACCTCGCGATATTCCAGTGGTGCTAAAGAACAAAATAAACACGAAGAAACAATTTGACAGGGTAAATAACCTACAGAGCATACGCATCGACGTCGCACTGGGATAGTCAAACATCAGGGGATCACCCATATCCAACGGCAACGAGTGTGAGGCGTGAAGGCTCCAGTCGGGCTCTTGCCAGCCTAAGGAAGAGTCGAAATTCTCCTCACTTCCAGCCCAAGGGCTAGTGCTTCTTTGATATCCATCCAAGAGTTCCAGTGACGGCCCAGGCGAGCCACCATACGATCCAGTTTCACTCTCCTCACTGCTGTAGAAGCCGTTGAGCTGGTATTCGATGTATTTTGGCTCCTCGGTTAGCGGACCTGCCTCTCCACCGTTCCACGATGTGTCAGACACCCCCCGTCCGCCACCGTGATGGATCGAAAATGGATTGAGTCGAAAGACGCTCATCATCTTGCGCATCTCCTTGTTAGCCCCTGTAGCACGGAGGGGAACTTCTGTGGGCGGCACCAGGTGCGCGAACGGCGCTGGTGGTGAAGAGCCCATTTGGTGAGAGTTATCTTGGATGAAAACATTGTCATCCGCTTCCATTTTCACCGACGAGAAGGCGTCAGGGTCTTCCGCGATTGTGTAGAGCCGACTGGTTTGTTCTAGTGGTCGTCCAAAGATATCATACATTGTGGCGTGGATAGGGACGGTGCAGCCGGGTAGTAGACGAGTTCTGGAATGAAGATGAGGAGGTAAAGAAATGTATATGAACGCTGGGAGGCTGAAGCCAGGGTTTTTGGGTCTCGTTATACCATGGGACAATTGAACTATGTAGTCGGACGCACTCTAGTAGTACTTAGTCCGGAGGGGTGACCAGTATGAAATCATCGGTGGTCGCCTTGGAGCATCTAAACAGAAGACGCCCGTTCGGCCGTACGGATGGGCTTCCGTGGTATCAGGCCTGGTGAGTATGGACTTACCTAACGGTACGGGCGATATGACTGGAAGGTGATCTATTTCATGAGAGCGCGGGGGTAATGAGACGAATGCCGACCAAACGGCTCGTTATTGCAGGTGGCATCAGAGGTTTGATTTAGAGTATTTCTCGGCGGTAGGCAGATAGGTGAGGAACAGTATACGTGACTCGAGTAGGTCCAAGATCACGGCCCAAGTTGTCTTGAATTGCCTGGAAAGGGTATCCTCATAGACTGGTACAGCACCTGGGATGATAGATTGATTTTAGTGAGCTGTAAAGCAGTCACTTTCGTCTGCTTTACCTTAGACTCTACCTTGCAACTGGCCGTGCCACGTCCGAGTTGGTGTGCCGCGATCAGGGTGTGTTTCATTGAACAGCTGAGGCGCCTTCTAAGCGAACAACTCACTATTTGGCCAATAGGCGTCCGAGAGACTGGCTCGATGTCGGCGAGGTACTGCATATCAGATTTCTGAGTGGAGCCCCTTGAACTTCCAATTCGCATGATGTTGGTGGCAGGAGCAACGAGCGATATCCGGAACAAGCCGACGCCTTAAGCTTTCACGTGAAATTCTCCAACCCAATGTGAGGACTTCTACAGGCTTCCGAGCATACTACTTGCTCTGAGCGCCTGAGCCTGATGTGTGCGCTTGGAACTGTCGATATGCCCATTCGAAGAAATTCTCAAGGTTTGGGGAGAGATCCGCGTAACCGTTGTTTCGGTCAATCCCGGCACGGCTCCCACGAGATGGCGGGCGGGATGGCGGTCCCTGGTACGCAGTTGCCCATGTACTTCGATCATTGCTATTCAATTCCCTCTTTCTCGACGTGACAACAGTCTCGCGCAGATGCAGGTCTCGACATCTTGATTTTCGACTCGGAAAGCCTCCAGGAGCTGGGATGGACATGTGGAACATTGTTTCAAGAAGTTGATCACAAGACAGTCGAACAGGTTGATTTATCGCGGCACAGGATAGTGATATTATGAACTGGCGATTGCTCGCGCTCCTAGAGACTTTGCCTTTGGGAAACCTGATTGAAGTACCTAACTCTGCTCTGGCTGGTCGACCATATTTGAATATTTCAACGCGCTGCGACGACTCGTACACGGCTGGATCTACCTAGCAGCATCTGAAATTGAACATGATACCTCCGAGCCTTGTTGTCTTACATCACCCAACCATGCCACTCGAAGCTAACGGCGGATTCAATGCTCGCTCTTGTTCTGAGCTGCAGATCTCTAAGCGGCTGTCACAACTATGATGCGGAAAAGATCTCCGCCGACGAGCTGAGGAGAGCCCTAGACTATCAGTGGCATATCTTACATACCGCACTTAAGGGTTGGTTGTTCGCAATGTCTGCGGCTACATTCAATATCGGTTGATGCCGCCAACGGGCTTTTCCGGGACGTGTAGTCTACCTGAGCATACGCAAACCGACGATCAAACCTGCGTAAACTCCGGATATCTTGTCTGGCAAGCGGACCTAAAAACATCTTGCTTTCAGCTAACAGAATCTGGTGGAAATTATACGGTTTCAAAGTGGCTATATGACGCATCGCGAGTTGTACAACAACGAAAAAAGTCGCATCTACAATCTATCTTATTCATTCGTGACAAGTCATTGGGTCATTGATCCTCTATCTGTAAAATGATTCCCGTGTGCCGATATCTCCATACTCCACAGCAGCCTTTAATCACAGCAGGTTCTAAGCATACCCGAACCCTTCGATAAACAGCGATACGCTAGCGCCGCCCTTCAGCACCGCTCCTATCCCAGAGGTTTTGAGGCCCAGCGCGGACCGGCTGCTCTGCACCATTGAATCAGAGCCGCACACTGTCCGAACCCGGTCAGCTCGTAGACGGCACGCACGCGCATGGGAACTCACCAGCAACGCCCATACGGCCCCCGCGCACAGCCTGCGCTTCCTCGCGCATAATGGCAGCGATGTCAGGGCGGCCGTCGCGAATCGTCACCCCAGGGAGCGCACCGAGAGTGTCGGTGTGGCTGATGGCGGTGTCCTGGACGGATGTGGACGAAGAGGCGGCGGACTTCTCGAGGTACTCCTCGGATCCGATTGCGCGAGGGGGGCCGGTGTTGTGGATGCGGATGTCAACGCTTAGACCGTGCGACTGGGTGCTGAAGGCCTTGACCAATGCAGGTTTGATGAGCGATATATTTTCTATGGCAACATAAATTAATCGACAATGCGTTTGAGAAGCAGATTTGAGATATGCTTACGGATGTCCCGAGTTGCCCAGACAAACACGATGCGCTGGCACGCAGTCGCCTTTTTAGCAGCATGGCTGTGGATGCACGTGAGCTCACAATTAGCAAAAAAACAAACAAACAATACAAGCACTTACCGCATGGCATCGAGCAGTAATGCCAGGGTGTACGATACACCAGAGCCTCCTAAGAACGAAGAAATAGTCAGAATACCTTCTGACGGCGCCGGGGCACTGAGACGAACCGGCCAATAGAATGCAGACGTCGAATGAACGCATATCGGGTACCGAACCATACGGGCCGTCAACGTAGACCTTCGCGCTCATGGGCGCGTCCTTGTTGCTGAGTGCATGTGCGGCCAGACGCTTCGTGAACCCGGAGCGCACATCAATGAAGAACACAAGCTCGTCCTGCGTCCCGTCGCCCTCGACAGACGCGATGGTGAAAGGGTGGGCTTCATGCGAGAACTTCGATAGTCCCGGGACAGTGAGGAACACGCTCTGGCCTGCGGCCCAGTGGAACAGGCGCGGGCGTGGGAGTGTAAGGCGGAGGAGGGACGGCGACACCGGCTCCAGGCGCGCCGATGCGGCGGCAGATGGGATGTGGTGTTGATGCTTTTCGGCGTCCGGGACCGGAGTGGGAGTCGGGGGAGAGGTGGCGGCGAAGAGGAGCACACGCAGTCCGCGTACTAGGCGGTCAAAGCCCCATATCACGAAGCACGGCCATATGTACGTCTGGACTCTACGCAGAAGCGGTCAGAATAAAGCGGCTCTGCGAGCACAAGTGACTCACCCGTATTCTTCGGTGTGATAGTATGCACCGACAAGGAATATACTGGTGATAGCATGAGCGGATTGAAGGCAAGGTCCGAAAGAACACGGTGCTCACAGGACGGTCACAAAGTGCACCCAGAAAAAGAGCTCGTATGCCTTGGCGCGGACGGGCCGCAGCGATACGAGCATCAATGCGGTGAGCGAAATGACAGCCAAGAAACCGGTACGCAGCCAAATCGAAGCCCAATCCGCCGCTTCGTACCCCCTGCATCCTGTAAGTAAGCATGGGTTTATGTCGATAATTTGATAGATTTCACCCCCGCATAAGCTATGTGAAAGGATAGGTCAGAAGTCTGTCGAGAGAGATGGCATAATCGGCTGACCTCTCCTCCAACGTGGGCCCAGATTAGAACAAAGAGGACACGGGATGTCATTCGATGCGCATAATTGAGCTGCGAATGACGGAGTTAGCCAAGAACCTCGTGTGTATACCAAGGAAAAACTGACCTTGTCATAGCCAATACCAGTGATGACTGAGAGTAAGGGACGTGATCAGTAATTTTAAAATACAATGCAGAGAATGGGTATGCTTACGCGCGATGACATTATTCTTGGTTCCGAGTGCGGTGACCAAAGGGAACTGACTGGCAGCGATAGCCCCCGCGCGGTTGGTCCAGTATATGAGGTTGAATTTCTGCCCAGCCAATGTGGTTGCTGGTGAAGGGATACTATCAAAAGGATGAAGTGAAGTTGATAAGGACAGTACGCACTGTTGATAAACGTCCAGGTGAACACGGCGATGATATAAGCGCAGGTGACGGCGACATCTGCCATGTTGAGTGTGTAGACGGTGCCCAAATTGACGCGGACAGTCCATCGCAGCGCGATGATGCGGTACGTGTTGAGAACGGCCACGGGCAGGCGGCGGAGGTTGATGCGCGATCCCGACGTGCTGCCTTGCGATTCCGAGTCCGCGCTGTACGCCCGCTTCTGTCGAGTGGACAGAGACCATAGACGCGATGCCAGCCGAAGCGCTCCGACGAGGGCGATGAAGCAGGCGAGGAAGTACCACATCTGGATCGGGTACTCTGCCGTCCGTTGCTTGCGCAGGGTTCTGTCGGCGTTTGCAGTATTTGCCATGCCTGAGATTTTGCGGGGGGATAGAGGTGGTAGGAAAGAACTTTGGGGACTATTTAATTCGCTTTTCGACCTTTAAGGGCAGCCTGGGGGTATTAATGCAACTGTCTTGTCTGGCATGTTCGGGTGTGGTTCGGCGGTGCCTTGTGGTGCAGGCTTCAGCAAAAAATGAACGGCCCGGGTGTATACAGCGTGAAAGGAAGATCGGTTCTCGCAATAGCGCCGGGAACAGTCGGGGCCGTGGGTGGTCGAGGGTGTGGAACGCAAGATTGAGGAGGTTGAAACGGCTGCATAAGGGAAACAAAAAGCCCCGACGGAAAAAGAATATGGTGCCATACTATCTGATAAGATTGAATCTTATCAATCATATCTTGGCGTTGCCCATGGTTGCTGATCCGATCCCTCCGATCCCTCCGCTGTCGACAACGAGGCTGATTGGCGCGAAGAGCCGCTTAGCTGGAGAAGAATTAAGCACGCAGATCGAGGCCGCTCTTTCGGGAGGATGAAGAGTCGCACCTCACAAGACTATCGGCAAATTGAACAGTGTTTCGACTTATCGGAGACCCCCTTTCAAAATCATGTGCACCCTAATACTGACAGCACCAGGGGTCAGGTGAATTTAGAGAAACTGTCAACGTAACTCTATAATGCGACGCGATTGGCCTGCCGGTGATGGAGGATCATAACAGCATGGTACCCATAAATGCCCAATGTTCGGCCGAACGCTGAGAACCGTTATAAAACTTTCTCGGAAGCGAATATTGGTGACGGCCAGGTTTGGGAATGTACTTAATAGAGCTCGCAGCCATGGGCTTGTCGCCAGATGCCTTGTGGCCGCCCGTTTCTCCAACTTGTTCAGTCTCAAGGCTTTCGCCGTCCGAGAGAGCTATCAAAACATATGGCAGCATGGATAGCTTACTCTCCTTGCCGAGCTATTGATATGGTCGACGGAACCGAGGTGGAAGTCAATGGACCGCGACGTGGGAGGGCGATTGCCCGGCCTATTACCCAAGCAGCCCTGCGACACATATCACGGGCGAAGGGTAGATATCCATGTGAACAACAGCTGCAATTGATAGACAGGACATGTTCCAGGCTTTATCTAGTTTTGTGCATGGCATTGGCAGGTAAAGATGCTGCGCTGCACTGAAACCCAATGGCCTTTGGTGGAGCAAGATCCCTATAAAGCTTGATCGAACGTTACAACAGGCAGTTTTTGAACGCAAGTACGTCAAGAAGGGGTAAGCAAAGCGCCAGCAGGCAGATACAGCAAACGCGCTGGCCGAATTCGCGAAGGTGAACAGAAAGCGTGCGAATCAGTAGGAAATCGCATTTTGAACCTAATTTGCATTGGCGTCGACTTCTACTCTTACTCTGCATATCCAACCACCACCAAGTCAAACACCACTTAACTGTCTCATCTTGACACCAGACTTGCCCCGAATACTCTAGGAATACAGACATCTCTTTGACGCTGCTCAGAACCACTTATCGCCTGCGAAAATCGCCGCTTTTTCTCGCGTATCCAATCCCAAACGCAACATAACCAGCAGCCCCAATCACCCAGTCTCAGACCTAGTTCCTTTTTAGAACTATTGGTTTTATCACTTTTCCAATGGCACAACCCGCTCGCCCTTCATCGTCCTCGTCGTAAGCCTCGGTTTCACCCCGCACGTGGTCTATAGCTGAAAACTAACATCAGCGGACCGTCCTCCGACTCTTGGAAATCTGGTTTGCGCCCACCACCAAAAGACATCCGCCCCCAAACCGAGGATGTAACCGCAACCAAAGGCCTTGAATTCGAGGACATGTTCCTCGGGCGCGAGCTCCTCATGGGTATCTTCGAAGCAGGGTTCGAGCGACCCTCGCCCATTCAGGAGGAGGCTATTCCCATCGCGCTCACGAAGCGCGACATCCTCGCACGCGCGAAGAACGGCACAGGCAAGACTGCCGCGTTCGTCATCCCGTCGCTGCAGCAGATCGACGTGTCGAAGAATAAGATTCAGGCACTGCTGCTCGTGCCCACGCGCGAGCTCGCGCTGCAGACGTCGCAAGTGTGCAAGATTCTTGGCAAGCATATGGGCGTGCAGGTGATGGTCACCACGGGTGGCACGACGCTCAAGGACGACATCCTGCGGCTGTCGGAGACGGTACATGTGCTCGTAGGCACGCCAGGGCGGATATTAGATCTAGCAGGGAAGAACGTTGCAGATTTGAGCGAGTGTCCGGTGTTCGTCATGGACGAGGCGGATAAGCTGCTTTCGCCCGAGTTCGCTCCTGTTATGGAGCAGCTACTTTCCTTCTTGCCTGAGGAACGTCAGGTCATGCTGTTTAGTGCAACATTCCCGATGATCGTGAAGGACTTCAAGGTGCGGCATATAGCATCTGTCATGCGATCACTTTCTTACATCTCAACTGCAGGACAACCACATGAGATCCCCATATGAGATTAACCTTATGGATGAATTAACACTACGCGGCGTCACACAATACTACGCCTATGTTGAGGAGCGACAGAAGGTCCACTGTTTGAATACACTATTCTCAAAAGTATGCACATGTCTCCATGATTACGTGCCCTAAAACCTGATTGTCACCACCAGCTGCAAATCAACCAATCTATCATTTTCTGCAACTCCACCAACCGCGTCGAGCTCCTGGCCAAGAAGGTCACCGAGCTTGGCTACTCCTGCTTCTACTCCCACGCAAAGATGCTCCAATCGCATCGCAACCGCGTCTTCCACGACTTCCGCAACGGCGTGTGCCGAAATCTTGTCTGCTCGGACTTGCTCACGCGCGGCATCGACATCCAGGCCGTGAACGTTGTCATCAACTTCGACTTCCCCAAGAACTCCGAGACGTATCTGCACCGCATTGGGCGCAGTGGGCGTTTCGGACACCTTGGACTCGCGATCAACCTCGTCACGTACGAGGATCGCTTCAACCTGTACCGAATCGAGCAGGAGCTCGGCACAGAGATCCAGCCGATCCCGCAAACGATCGACAAGGGGCTGTATGTGGCACCTGGCGCCGCGGCACCCGAGGAGAGCACAGTCGCGGCGAAACAGGCGGCAGCGGCGAAGCAGGTGCAGGCGCAGGCGCACCAACAGCCGCGACAGGGAACGCCGTCGCAGGCGCAGGCGCGAGCGGCGCAGCCGCCGGCACAGCAGCAGGGGCAGGTTGTCTACTCGAGTAACGGCCAGTCGGGCAGGGGAGCGAATGGGCAAGGGGCGCGGGGAGGGTATGTGGGTGGCCGGGGCGCTGCACCGCCATAAGTCCCGGGAGCGTCTTGTTGGGAGGAGGTTAGGTGGAGAGGAGTAATGGGGGCTGGCGTACGACGAAGAGGAGAGGCGGGAAGGAGGGAGGGAGAGTGGCTACCGACAACCATGAATCTGACCAGCATCTTACGATCGTTCGACAAGGCAACCGGGTTTCTATGTTCTTTATTACCTTTTATTGGTTCACACATTCCATCCATCATCCCCTCCACCGCTTCACCTTCGTGTCCATACCCATTTTTGTTTTGCCGCATCGCTGTTTCAAAGGTACTCTATCTGCGCAATACCTTGCTACCTCGCTATTCCTTTCACCCCCTCTTGTCTTGTCCGTGTCTCGAGCTTGTTATCATTTTGATGGTTGTCGTAGTCTGCGAGGGTTTTCGACGTGTTTTTTTTGCAGAGTTGACTTGGCCACCGGTCTCTTTGCTCAATACTACCTTGACGTTGTTGCTCCTCAAGTTCTTGAAGGACCCGTTCCTACCTATCTTGGTGAACGTTTACGAAGACATACACTAAGGATCAGATCTGATATGGCTCGAAAATTAAACCTGACACAAATCCGGAGCCAGCGTCCGAAAATATCTATAGTGTCAAACAGCGGAATGTCGTGCTTCGGTTTACCGCCTGCTCTTCTGTTCACTCCCTAAGCTTGGTCTGCCAGGATGGACGTTCACGGAGAATCTCTCGTTGGTCCGAACTCAGCTCCAGCCCAGGCGGTCCGACCTGGCACGTCTGCATCCGCAGCCGTCTCTGATGCTCACA
Organism: Athelia sp. TMB; assembly: GCA_014898675.1. Classification (NCBI taxonomy): domain Eukaryota; kingdom Fungi; phylum Basidiomycota; class Agaricomycetes; order Atheliales; family Atheliaceae; genus Athelia; species Athelia sp. TMB. Next base: position 80,265 of record JACXVL010000307.1, read on the forward strand.
TAGAACCTGAAAGCGGGATGTCTGAGTATGCTGCTAGCTCTACTGGAGACTATACTGTTGAAGAGCGCAAACTTGTAAGAAAGCTTGACAGGCGGATACTGCCCCTGCTATGTCTTCTGTATCTCTTTGCGTGTGAGTAAATTGAAGTTTTGCCCCACTTTAACTGATAGTGATGACGGGTCCCAGATCTCGACAGGACTAACCTCGGCAACGCACGGCTGCAGGGTCTGCCTCAGGATGTACTAGGAGGCGATCCTACTGGCCGTCTATTCGATCTGGTCACCTCGGCGTTCTTCGTTTCATACGTGCGAATATCACTACTGCTCGCTTGTAAACTTGCTGTGCTGAGGTATCACAAACTAGATCATCTTCCAAATCCCCTCGTCGATATGCTCGAAAATGGTCTCCCCTCGCATTTGGATCGCGGGGGCGACTATTGGCTGGGGTCTATGCTCTACCCTCATGGTGCCTTTCTTGTACTTTCGCCATCTACTTACAAAGAGACTCATAATGCCACAGTCAACAGCA
>JACXVL010000308.1:14032-80551 GCA_014898675.1 Athelia sp. TMB
GAAAAGACGAAGTAGATAGATATTATGTGAAGCTAGATGTGTATGGGACGATCGTGAGTGGAATGTCGTCGTCGTGCTCGAGAGGAAAACTTCTCGGGAGCACTTGCTCCTCCATCGCAAGACACTGCACCGCTACTCCGTGAACTCCGTGGCGGTGCCTCCAACTGGTCAGACGCGTTCTTGTTTTCTCCTTCCTCCTGGGTTTGCTCTTGTTCTTGGCTTCCGAGAAGCTTCTTGCGCTTTATATACCTGTGAATGTATGTGATAATCATACCGCAGAATTCTGGTCTCTGAGGCCGTGACAACACATCAACATAGGACCACTGCGTGGTGGGGCAGTTCTCGTATCCGAGTCATCTTAGATAGGTCCATATGCTATCCTGTTCTCTCTATATTTCGCTATTTCTCGTCTGCTTCAGTGCATCTATTGTGGTCATTCTTACTCTCCAAGTAGGGGCGCTCAACGAGCATTGCACTGTGAAGACGTGGCGGAATGTCACTTCCAAGTTCCTCTATGGCATCCCGCTACAAGCTGAGGCTCGGATTGTCGGCTAAGATTCGGCACAGCAAGGCACTTGACACTATTGTGCAACTTTATTACTATCCGAATTCTATCAGTCGCGAGATCGCGGAATACATCTACTCCACTCCACAAGCCTCCGTGTTGCTCTTGCAAACTCTCAGCCAGAAATATGAGAAGACAGAAAGTTGTTAACATCTTGAATTCTCCCCCGATTCGAAGTTCGCTGGAGCACAGTGGTGCAAGTACTCGTTATTCAACTGAGCGCGTCCAATGCAAAGGTACACAGTCCGGTTTCAGTCATGGCAATATTGCAAATAGTGATCTGCACCCGGCGCTTCATCCATTCAACGACGGTGAGCCTGGGGCCTAAAGATTCGAGCCTATCGTGAAACGGGGGGGAGGATTTTCCCAACCTAAGCGTTTCATATGCCCTTTTCAAGGACGCTCAGCTGAACAATAGACTCATCAAATGCAGTTGGGTAGACACAAGAGATCGCGGCTGCACGTCGGACAGACATCATGTTAGATGCACCTCGATATGAGCGTGAAAAGCGGTACCGAGGCAACCACGAGCAAGATAATAGATATTCAGGGCGGACGAACGAGTCAAGATTAGTTATGACGCATTTGGACCAGGGAAAAGCTTCTGGAAGCTTATCCGTTCCTGTTTGAGCCACGTCGCATGTGCACGTGTTACCGACGCTGTGATCTGCGCTCAACTGATAACCCCTCCGCCTAGCTTCCGGTGCAGCGACTCTGCTTACTTGTCCCTGTGTAGATGATGCGGCCATGGGCAGCCTCAGATCCTCCGGGCCGTTGGTCATTCAGGGCGACAAGACATCGACAGGGGCCCAAAATTTGTCGCTTATTCAATGATCATTAGGTTTACCTTTCTGATGGCCTAGTTGCAGTCCCTGGCGGGCTTACGCTCCCGTTATATACACCACACCAGTTGCACCCAGCTCCCATCCCTCTCCATGACGCCGACCGCACTGCTGTCTCCTTGATCCACGCTACGCTATGAACACGACTGACCTACCGAATGGACTCGACCCCATGGCCTATCTACCTCCCGCTGGCGCCGAGGATTCTGAAATTTCGACTTACTTGTACATTGCTAGCTTTGGGGTCAGTTCGAGGCTCTGACTCTGGGCTTGGGCAACAAGCTGGATAACAAATGCTGATTATCTTTCAGGCTTTGATGTGGGATTGGATGACGTCGATGCCAGACGAGTACGCGATCCTCAGTACGGGAAGAATGAATGTATCAAAAGTCGTGTATGTTCTATCAAGGTGAGTTTCTGCGCAATACTATCAAAACTTCTCATCAGCGTCTACCCGCAGAGTCTCGACGACCGCCTTCTGTGTCTTCTCCGTCATCTTTCAAGGTGTGCCCCCTATCAGTCTCGTCATTCAACATAGCATCAACGGCATATGCAGTGGCCCCACTTTCCGACTGTCAGCGTGCCATTCGTGCAATAGGGGCGCTCAGCATTCCAGCCCTAACATTCAACTCTCTCCTCTTCGCCTTACGCGCTCGGGCCGTCTATGGCAACTCATGGAAGATGAACTGCATCTTTGCTTTCTCCTGGATTTGTGTAGTCGGCTCGGGCTTCTCGGTACCATGGTCACTGGATGCAGTCGTACGTCTCGCTACATTCTACGCATACAGCTACCTGATGTTTCTTTCGAGCATATTGGCCCGACCAAGAGGTGCGTGGGCACCAGCGTCAGCTCGGAACTCGCTATATCAATCATCACGAATGCTGTGAACAACACGTTCCTATTTTTTGCCATGTCCTACCGCATCATATCATATTCGATACGCGGAGATAGCTGGAACTCGAGAGCGCACTCTTTCTTTCGAGGGGACGGTCTTCCGACGGTAGCCAAAGACCTCCTGCAAAGCGGCCAATTCTGCTATTTGTGAGTCTCCCGCTGCAGTGCCGTTCCCTCTACGCTAACCGCGTAATCCTAGCGTCACTATCTTGATGAGCATCACACAAGCATGCATGGCTTTCCACCCCACTTACAAAGCCGTACTCAACATCCCCGGTGTCGCCTTAGAGAACGCGATGACCTGCCGGGTGCACCGCTCGGTTATCTTAGGGCTCATGACCAAGCCGACTCTTCGATCTCCGGACACGCCGACTCCGGTCTTGTTTACCACTGGTTTCACCGCCACTGAATTGACCACAGGTCTGGAGAGCAAAAACGAGTTTCATCGGCGAGATGCAGTAGAAGGGGGTGTCTGAAACCATCTTTTCATTTCCGGCGCTTTGGTCTAGACTCTGTCGCGACGGTCTACCTACAATGAACTGTTCGGTCTTGTATCTTATTTCCGTCTTAGATCTGTATGTCTTTTTATATTCTGTATTTTTACCGTTCTGGTAATAAAGATCTTGAGGCAGTAAAACTGGATTGGATCCCGCATTATTGGTGCCGCTTACGCTTTCAGACTCGTACTGTCATGTGCAACTTGAAAGATGCATCATGCGAAACACTCTCGCCGCCCATCCCACTTACGCTGCCCTCTTTCAAACCGAATTAACTGGACTATCTGGTGGCTATCGGAAATCTTGTTCTCGCGATCGTTGATCTTGAAGTTTGAAGCTTAGGGTTTATGACACAAGACGTTTCAACGAGTTCGCGACATAGTTCTGGCGCTGGGATAACCGGGCCGAGGTGCATGACAAATCCATTTGTTTTCTCGGTCAGCAACGAACTTGTCAGCCAACCCCACTGGGCCTCTTCTTGAAGCGCATGTGGACGCGAACGCAAGCGAGCCTTGGCCCGTATAAAGGCTTACTCGTGGAGCCAAAAATATCATCATTCTCCACATTCCACTCTGCTGTCAAGGATCGGTTATGCCAGCAATTCAATCACCCAGCAAAATCTTGGTATCTGGGGCGAATGGATTCGTCGCTGTCTGGGTAGTTCGCACATTGCTAGAAGCGGGATACTCAGTTCGCAGCAGTGTGCGCTCAGCGGACAAGGGCATCCATCTACAAAAGATATTCGGGACGTACGGTGATCGGCATGAGCTGGTAATCGTGGAGGATATCACGAAGGTACATAAGCGCATACACCCTGCGATCCAGAAGGACTAATTCTTTATAGGAAGGTGCATTCGACGACGCCGTCAAAGGTGTTGATGCTATTGCGCACACGGCATCACCCTTCCACATGCGCGCCGAGGATCCTAACGGTAACTTCAAATTGATCAGTTGATCTCCTCAGAGCTAAATTCGATTCCTCATCAGAACTCATCGAACCGGCTGTCAAAGGCACAGTGGGAATTCTCCAAAGTGCTTTCAAATACGGGTCAGAAAATTCCCCGCCATTATCTTGAGCTTTCATCTCATCAAAAATCTCAACCTTCTAGATCGGCTGTTAAGCGTATCGTAGTAACATCTTCATCCGCGGCTATCATGCAGGAGTCACCTGATCCTCAAGTATACTCCGAGGTCAATTGGAACGAGCAATCTATTGAAGTTGTCAAGAAGGAGGGACGGGCTGCCGAAGCGTGGATGAAGTATAGGGCAAGCAAGACGCTAGCTGAGAAAGGTACCCTATTCTTAATACTCCTCGCCCACATGCTCATCAATGTCAATACAGCTGCTTGGGATTTCGTCCGTCAAAATAAGGATCAGCTAAAATGGGATTTGGTAGTGGTAAACCCGCCGATGGTCTTTGGGGTACGTGAAGCCTTTCACACGTACGATTTTCACTATTTGAATGAAATTCTCCCCCGTGCAGCCACCAATCCACGAACTGTCGTCCCCAGAGTCCCTCAACACCTCTCTGGCGGACTGGTATGAAACTGTTATCGCACCTGCCGCTCCGGGTGCGACATTTACCGGTGTCTCGAGTTGGATAGACGTGCGGGATCTCGCCGAGGCCCACAAGCTCGCCTTGGAGACAGCAGAAGCGGGCGGAGAGAGGTTGATTATCTCTGCGGGCCCGTACAGATGGCAGGATTGGAGTGAGTTCTCTTCTCCGTCTTTGATTATCATGATTTGACTTCTGTAATCTCACTCTCAGTCAACGCGGCAAGCTCACTACCCGCCGATACCCTGGCTGTTCTCGCCCACCCCGAACATGTGCCCAAAGGCGACCCTACCCATGGGTCGACTGCCGAAACTGTATTCCCAGTGAGATATAATGCAAGTAAGGCGATAAAAATATTCGGTACCAGCTATCGCACGATAAGTGATAGTACGAAGGACATGGTGGAAGATTTCGGACGAAGAGGGTGGTAGTTGGCGTAAGCTAAATTGTGAAATAAATATCCACACATTCAATACGCGCTCGTTTCGCAACCCACCCGTTGAATCTCCCCGCTATCCCGTTTACTGGGTCCTATTTCTCCGGCTCAAGATCTGTTGCACGCTGAGAGGTAAAGCTTGTTCCGGCCACGCCAGATGCATGTTCCTAAGTGTGTGCACCCACTCCACGATTTCCCTCAGCTTGCGCGCCGGCACGACCGACGATATTGTCAGCGCCACAAGCGGACATGCAGAGCGGGTGAGGAATGAGAGGAATGCTACATTTGAACGGCCCGCAGAGTGTAGTTCTGCGACGTTGGCCTGACGGAGATTGGGGAGTGTCAAGTGATCAAGCAAAATCCCCACGTCACGGTTTGGGGAGAGCTGCAGGAAGCGCAGGTGAGGTAGAGTTGCACACGCTCTGTATGTTGCGTCGTGGGTGCCATCTATGCGATGTAATGCCAAACGCGAAAGTGACCGACATTGGTGAAAAATAGGGAAGCATTGGTTGAATTCGATAGAGTCCGTTACATCGAGCACTGTCAAGTCTCCCCATGAAAATGGCATCGTTGATGATTGCTCGATTCCAGGTACCACCAGACGCCTCAGGTTTGGCATGGCATTAGGAAGGGGAAATGAATGCGCGATACCACTGCTGCGAATAGAAAGACTGGCTAAATTTGCCATGTCGCCGTCGAGAAGTCTCTGACGCTCCTGGTCTTGTGCCAAGACGTCTAAAGAATGTATCTGCGACCTAAATGAAGCCAGCATGTCCACTAAATTGGGACTAAGCGAAACTGTGGCCTCGACCTTAATAGACAAGGGCAAGGATCCTGCTCGCGAGAGCCATTCTTTGACCAATAGCGAAGAGGGCTCAGGAACTGCCTCATTCCGTGCCCTGACAGTCAAAGAAGTCCATAGGCGAGGTGTAGAAAGGGCGATGGACCTCCAGTGACGGCATATCTGCATGAATAACAGTGGCGCGTGCGCATAGTCGATAGTCACATGCGCTGCATCCGGAAGGCATCTTGTGAAAATATCAGACCATATTTCTGGAGGAACTCTGCGCGCGGGAGATAAGAGACTGGTATGCTCAGAGAGAGATTTTTGCGCTAGATCGCGGGCGCGCAGCAAAGGATCTAGGAGAGAGAGGAGACGGTCTATCTCATTCTCCATTTGTGCCAGATGTGCCTGTTTGGACGAGACAACAGCCTGTATGTGCAGCCTTTCAGTGGCTGTGGGCGCGTAGTTGACCTTCAACATTTGGGTGAAGTCAGTACCCATGCTAGATCGCGCGTCAGCGAAAGACTGTGTATCTCAATGAAGTTCGTACTTCGGTTGAACGTTTTTATTTGCGACTCGGGTAGAGAGTATGAGCTTGAGCGTTTGAAGCAGAGACGGCTGATCCGGAAGATGATCGATGACCAACGAATTGAAGATCTGCTGTGATAAGTTGCCGAAAGTCGGACAATGCTTATGGTTATTTGCTTCTGTTTACATTTGTATGCGTGTCTGCGTACCTGCGTGCCAGATATTTACCCCTACAGCATTAGTAAGTAATAGACCGACATGTGGCCGAGCGATTAACATGAGTTAGTTGACCACATCACTTTAAATTTAGAGCAGGTGCCTGTGGAGTTCGCTTAGCTACATTTTCAGGCGTTAATCCATTGATCCAGAGCTGGTGATGAGTCCAGGTAGACGAGCGCTACGCCTCGTGAGCCTGAGGTAGGTGACTGACGAAAAGGAGAACAGGGAGACAAGGCGACGACCTCCGACACCCGATCCGACTGCGGCGGCGTTCCATGAAGATTAAGTAGGCGACCGCCGTCCATCTAGAAATACTCAAGATAGCTCTTTATCTAGCACAGTGAGCTTTCGATGTCGCATAAACTCCTTCTATTGGTGCAAGAAATGACACTGATAGGCGAAGAATGAAAGTTTAGAAATTTATAAGCAAAGCGATTCAGATAACTGGTGACACTGTCTACTCATCTCTTTCTTAGCACTTCCGGTTCTTTGACTGTATAAAAAAGGTTCTTAGACCTGCAATTAAACAAACTTCACCGCCAAATGAAATCCTTGAGCAGACTGGCCACACCCTTGGCGATGATGTTGTATAATGCAGCTAGACGGGGGAAGCGTGAGTCAGCCCAATATATACTTGAGGGAGGCATTGCTACTCGCTCGAGAGATGGTAGTTATTTCTGGGTGCCAAACAGTAAGATTGGGAGCAATGCGAGAGCTTAATGAGAATTGCTTACCCCCAGATATCTCCAACTTCGCTGAAAGTAGTGGCGTTGATGGTAAAGCCGTACTTGGTTGGGTTATCCAGAATAGTGGTGAAGACCACGCGTGGTTAGTGTCTGAGTTTGACTCAGCATCGAGAAGGACATCCGTGAACGCGCTCCGCGAGTCATTATTCGTGTAGCTGTGGGCGATATCGTTGATGCCCACCCAGATCGAGAATAGCGCATCCTCGCTCGTCCACGATCTCGTCGCTGACTTCTGCCCTGGCCCCGCGAGGAACTCTGCGACCTGGTCGGCGACGGTCATCACCGTCGGCAGGTAGGGCGTGACGAGGCTCGCGTCAATCGTGGCGCCATTGTATGCGTAGTTGTGTGTCAGGATTTCGGTTTTGTTGTACACGACAGTGTTGACGTCGATCCAGTTGGGCCCGCGGTCTCCTATGGTGATCCCCTTCGTGTATGCGGATATCAGTGAACAAAAATACGAGCGACAGGCAGGGGCACGTACTGGATATGCTGGGTTTCCGAGCGGGTTGCCAACGGCAGGCCAGGTCGAAGTGTTGACGAACCCAGTGGTGGAATAAGAGCCACCGCTGTGTCGTTATGTTAGCCTAACCTGCAAGTAACTCTCACGAACTAGACGATACTGACAATGAGAACCAATAGCTAGGCCCTGGATACTTTGCAGATCTTGCAGCGACATCAGCGAACGTGCCCCACGCGGATCGAAGCGCAGCAGCTGAGACACGGGAAATGAACATCGCAGGAACCGGTATCCGACGTGCGTTGCTTGCGTCAGATTCTTCACACTGCTGTTATATGCGTCGCAGGTGAAAAATACTTGTGATTTGCGTTGATAGTCGGCGGCTAGGGACGCGCGCGAGCTCCGGGGCGCGTGCGATGGGTGCAGATGTCGCTGAGCGGGAGCGGGGCCGGGCCGCTGAAACCATGTATGGGCCGGCGCCATCCCCATCGGAGCCGTACAAACCGAGATTGACAAGAGACGCAGAAGGAGATCATCGAGTGTGAATCCGAATCGAGATCGAGGATCTCAAGGATGGTGTGTTCGGCTGAGTGCGCGGAGAGTTTTAAGAAGTTATACTGGAAATGATTCGGGAGGCACGGAATTTTTGTCTGTGAAAGGATAGGCTCGCGTTTGCCTTGTCAACCTACTCGCAGCGTACAGTCAGTTAGGAATAATACTAGTGGTCGTGTATGCGCCAACAGCTCACCTGCAAGCGGCCGGCAACGGAAAGGGTCAACTCTGCATTCCTGAGTCTTCATCTCACAAGCAAATACTTGGACAGCGCGCCGGTTTCGGCACGTTCGCAGCGCCCCTGTCCTGCAGGCATACAGCATCACCCCTTGTTTCCCACCACTATGAACGTCGACAACGAAGCCCGCAGCGAAACCTCTGCAGTTGTTCTCGCAGAATCGGGTTCGAGGTCCGTTTCCTTCCACCTGCAGCGTTCTGTTGCGCATGCAGAGTCTAACGAAACTCGTCTCAGCGCCATTGAGAGGCCAGATGCTGTGACATTCAATACCACGAACACGGGCGGGCGCAACGTGACCAACAACATTTATGGTGACCATATCACATGCAGGTACTGTCGCTGTGTATCTGCGACTGAGGAAGATGAAGGTGAATGTCGCTGCTGGTCTCGTCGAGAAACGAGGACTGACCATGCTGTGAAAGAAGCCGACGAGGCTGCAATGCTGCATGTTGTACGGCATCGGCGACGGCACGCACAGGTTGACCAAGTAGAACGCGATGAGAACGAAGCGTCTTCTGAGCGTGTAAGGTGTTTTCAATGTTTGACAGAAACCAGCTGCATGTCCCAAAGACTTACTTGGGGCATTCAGTCTACGACGCAGTCAGGCGCGCCGCTACCGAACGAACGCTCGGACAACCCGACCGGGCCGCAAACTACCCCCGTGAGTACACATTCGCCTTCAGAACTTGCGTCATCGGGGCTACGATCTGATGAACGAGATTCGCAGCAGAGCCCCGCAGCACCAGTAGCCGCTGTGCTGGTCCAGTTCCATATAGCCTTGGCTGGGCCACCGTATGAAGCACAGCTTGTCATCAAGTACCGAGTAGTGGCGATCTCTTCATTTGCTTTTTTTTTTTGATCTCCGGGTGAAAAATCGCCCAATGCGTACATACAATTAGGACAAGGGGCATGAGGCCTGAGGTGGAGAGCTCGGTGAAACTATGACCCCTCAGGTGGTCGTGAGAATGTGGCTGTGCAGCACCTCTTCAACACACGGGAACCTATGTAGAGTGGGGCACCAATCAAGACAGATACGATGGCAAGAGCCCTGCCCACTTAATTAAGCCCCCAACTTGCTTGATTAGAGAGAAATAAAGCTGATAAGATTACTACTGGAATGGCGATGATAGTGATCGCCGATGCCCGCCACAAGAGTAGAGCTGCATGTGAAGTAAATGGGTATGACCATGCAATGCAATAACCTGCGCCAAACACCATCGCCACCGCCAGTGCAACGCAGTCCGCCGTGCCCGCCTCATCGTCGTGAGGCTTTCCAGATCAAAACGTTGGAACACATTGTAAGGAGGACAAATCCGTATCGCCATCCATTCCGCCCATGATACACATCACGATCGACTGCCAAATGCCATCATCATGAACCGCGCCCTTCATTGAAACTGCCGGGGCGCGGATAGCACACATGACGTTAAGCGGCTTGTTCCACCAAGCGACGTACATAGCTACAGTGATGACCATGTGCGCCAGGGTCATGACTTCAAGGTTCGTGAGCGGAAGATGCTCCGAAAGTCGCGCCATGCACTGCACGACAAACCAAGCAGTCTGCAAGATAGCGATACCTTTGAAGACCACGTCGCCTTTGCTTTTGTCGTAAAGCTCTTCTGCTGTATGGGGAACCAACTTACCGTCCACCGCGTCGGTGTGGCGGTGCGCGGTGGCGCGCCCGCCTGGGGCAGGTTCGTCGGATCGGGCCTCGGGCCCATGGATTAGGTAGAGCGCTTGTCGTAGGATAGAGTCAACCAATACCACCACCTAGGTGTTCTCGCCTTGCGCACTACGTGCGCCGTCGCCCCTCAGCAGTCTTAGGCCACGCGGCCCCTCCCATCGGGACTCAGAGGACACAGTGGCCCATGTTCATTATATGCATGGGATCCACCCATGCTGACGAAGAATGCATGTGCTATTGTCCAGGCTATAACTAAGGTGAATAACAGAAATCTGCAGGAAAATAAATAACACGTACACTGGCCCAATTTCGCGAAGCATTTCGCATGTATCCCTGTCGGAGACATTTCGATGAACGATATATATTATGTCAGGATATCCTGGACGTACATTCGATTTCATCCTCTGGGTGGAAAGTACCCTTGCTGCTTAATTCGGACCGCTTTCCTATCAAAAGCTGCTTATCATCGGGTGAAGTTTGCAGTGACACCCCAGTGATTCGATTCCCATCTTCTTTGGCTTTCTTGCCACCTCGCTCCTGCGAGAGGCTTGATTGGCCTTCTTCCCACCGTCCCTTGGCGTGCGCCCTAGCATCTTAGAGCTCTCCCGCCAACCGCTGTGTTCGAAGTGCTTGTCGAACAGCCCAAGCCAAGATCCATTCCGGCGCCAGGAGCGTCACAGCGAACACTACTTAGCCGATTGTTTCTGATTGAGAATCTTGGACCATAGCCACTGAGCCGTCTTCACGGCTACATTCGAAATGTATTCGGGCTTCAATCTGGGTGCAGGTATGTTTCGGTGCACCGCAACCCAAACACACGCAAAAATCGTCGCAAGGCAAGTCTGTACGATTGAGTAAAGGCTGCGGCAAATATCGAGATCTTTACATGCGCCAGGAGATTTAGAATTTGAAGTGGTCGAGAGAGATGAAGTGACGGGTGCGTATGGCACCGATGATGTGTTGACGGCGAGGAATAGGCGGGCTCGATAGGCAGGAAGACGAAGAGAAATGGCAGGCATGAGGACAGCATTGCACAATGGGATCGCAATCATTCAGCTTGAAGTTTTTATAGCAGCGAAGGTGGCGCTTCTGCCCCTGGCCTCGAGGATGCTGTATTGCGGGGGATCCCGAGTCCGGTTCCATTTAAGACACCAAGTATTGGAGTGCACAGGCCAACTCCTGGGCTATTTGGAGATCTCATTCTCGATTGTACGACCCAGTTTTATGACGTGCTCGGAGATAACCGTGATAGCTGTACAGCTGATACGAGGTTGTGTCCCTTCATCTTGTTCTCATTTGTGTGATCAACGAAAGAGAAGAGAATGGCGGATCAGCAGACTCACTCGTCGGGTAAAGGCAGAAATGCAATTCATACGAAACATGTTACATCAGATATAACGGTACGGCGGAAAGTAGAGTGAATGAAGTATGTTCATAAGGTAAAGGGGTTGTCGATGGTGAGGGGATAGATATGCGAGAACAAGTAGCATGACACGTAAGATCGAAGGGACGAGCCCCCACCGCCTGAGGAGAGGGGTCAGAGTAGAGCGCGCAGCTGGAAGAAGACGTCAGATTAGGGGGAGGAAAGAAAGACAAGGTGCTTAACTAGAAAAGGCTTCTGATCCCTCGCCCGCTTGAACCGCTCCCCCTGCGGCCTCTCGGCGCATCCACTTGCATATCCTGCCCGTTCTCGGAGTACATGGTATTCCGGGGCGACGCAATGCCCCCTCTTCCGCATCTGGGTCGCCGCTCAGAAGATCGCCAAGGGAATTGCACCCATCACTTGAATACCGGGCACCGGAGCGCCCATGGTTGGAAAAGGGAAGATGTATAGGGCTAGCGCAGAGACGCGCGAGGCCAACGGTGTAGATAGAAAGTCACTTTGTACATCGCGGTAATGAAGGGGTCGATGGAGGCGAAGGCGGGGCATAGGAAGACAAGGGAATATCGCCTGATGTCGTCTGGATTACACACGCCAGAAAGGTATAATAGCCTCTGTTGGGTCAGCTCATAATTAATTGCGGCCTTGTCGCGATCGAGGAAAGATATAAGAAAGGCGCGAGAGATAAAGCGATGATAGCTTACCATTTCTCAGCCATATCAAGCAAGCTTGGTACTTCGTGCCTCGGCAGCGTAGCTCATGACGGTCTATATACTTTAGAAAGATCATGCGCGATCGGGCCCCACAGCTGAAAAAAAAACTCATCAGCAACATGTTTCGTCACTGCGCACGAGCGCGGAACTCACCAGGAGTCTCAATAATCCCTTTCAACTTCCTGACCCAGTTCCTGAAATGCTCTGAAATGCGCGCCCAAACACATCGCCTTCAATCTTCAACGCTCCCGAGTTCAAAGGGTAGAGGCTCAGTAGATGTAAAATGCAGGTGTTCTCAACCTTCGTGAGTGCCGTCCTCATTGTGTTGTGCTGACGAAACTTGGCGCTCTCGTCGTTGACCTGCGAAAGGGGAATGCAGCACATTGTGATGGTCGCGCGCGACAGGTGGCAGAGTTCTCTTTGTAGAATCGTGGCATCCCTGACGAGGATGCCGAGGACGGGTCGTGAGAGGGCACTGATAATGGGACGAGTGAACTACATAGAGATTAGTTAAATAATCGGGCGCCAACAACGCAGGGCGGGCGACGTACCAGGAGACGACATGCTCCACTGAGCGTTGAGAGGTGGTAGATAACTGAAGCGACGGTAGGAATGTCTGTATTGAAGTATGACTGCACGAAGCTGGTGTCGCTTATGGTCGCGCAAGGCCCTTTGGGGGAGCATCGATGACCCCGGTACATCTACAAGCCCCCGACCCTGCATGCCTGTGATCCTGTGGCAGAGATGGCACAATGAAAGACGAGTTCAGTGGAGTCATTGAAAATAACGTTGAGATTGGCTCGAGCAGTTGACCGTCTTGAGACTCTTGGGCGCAAAGAGGTATGCGACGAAAGCTGGGGACCCTCCGCTTGCCGCCCCGATCCGGATTCCGAAATGTTTTTTGACTTGTTTTTGACCTCAACATCGATGACACCCTATATAGCCCAAGCTATGTATGCGACCAGGCTCTTACTCATTCAAACGATATCACTTCTATCAGTAGCTATGAGAATTTGAAGACCGACGCAACCATTCTTAGCCTCCAAGCACGAAACTGACGACCATGCGGTTGGCACGTACTTCCAACCCCGAATGTGCTGCTCCCTGGATTCTGGCGGCGAGATTCTATGTGTCTCGTCACAATCGAAATTTAGATTCAAACATCTATGCATGGAATACCGAGCCTCTGGGATCTGCCGATCTTGAGCTTTATCGTCTACTCCTATGCAGGGCTCTTACTGCGGGTTGCATCTGTTCCTCAAAACTCTGAGATGCTCATGCTTGCCAGCAAGAGTCTATCTATATCCTTGTCACTTTCAAATTCCGCCACAATTGACATGTGCTGATCAGCTGATGTGACCGCTCGAGAGCATATTCATATCCCTTTCACCGAGGCCTTGTGCGAGTCAGACCCTATGCGAAGATACGGCGATTCTTGATAAGTCCATTCGGTAGACACTGCGAATAGCGAACAACATCGGCGCATGTCTGTCCGCTATGGTAGTATCGTCTCGCATCCCTCTCTATCTTCCCTGAATGTTTACCCACTGCATGATCACAGATCTACTCGGGAGATATAATGGCAACGGACCAGTCGAACACGAAATGATTTCTCTCAAACCTGGTGTAGTTTTCTAGGAATTGATGGCATCTATAGTACCACTACTCTGTTGTTTCGGGTGCGTATTTTACCACGTAGCTCGACCACTGAAGCTCGAATAGGGTCCATAGCTTGTCGAAGCGCCACGATAAGCCGTCTCTTGCTCGGCTTTCTAATTACACTCGCAGCGAATCAGTCGCAGTGAATAGATCACAGAGGGCTGGTATGTCCAAAACCCTTTCGTATTCCTTAGCCTTGGCTAACATCTTGAGCACAGAACGAATCGCACGCGCAATATGAAGCGTGTAGCCAATGTCACCTGAGGCCCGTGACAGTAGTGCGCTGCCGCTACAGCGGTCATCCCCCATTCTCATGCTTAGTATCAAGGAGACACTTTGGCGAGTGTTATTTTTTCTGATAGTATGTCTCAGGGAAATCCCAAAGCTTGCCAGCCATTGCTTCAGGTCGTCACCAAACACGGCAGGCACATAGGACACTTGCACGCGAGTTGCAGGGATAGGTTAAGCGCGTTCAGGGCAACTCTGCGCGACCCTCTTGCTATGTATGATCAATCAAATCCCAATCGAGCTGTCATGTTAATAATATCAATACGCGCAGGATGTCAATTGAAGTTTCAAGATTCACAACATTAAGTGACACCGGAGGCATCCGACGTGAGCCGAACTCTCAACTCATCCCAGTTTACATTGCGGATGGGCCTCGTTGTTGATTTGAATTAAAGGCGGAGCAAAATTCAGTTGCATCAGTTCCTGCGCAGCGGCGAATTCGGGCAGGTATAATAAAATGGAGCTATTTTTTGACTTCAAACAGACACGAACAGGTAGCTGCGGAAAATACGAGCCAAAATCGGAAAGAAGAAATATTTGAATATTCGAACGGTGAGCGGAGGTGGCGAAGACTTTTCGCTATACTTGCGCATGTTTGCTGTTGGTGGGCTGTGGTTGGCTGTGGACTCCCGATCCGGCCCCGTTGCGAAGCCAATTTAGGCACTTTCGACCTGCCCGATTGGATTGCCAACGATCAATTGCAGCTGTGACCGCCTCACCGCCGATCATGATTCATTTAATGCGGCATATACATAAGCTACAGGGTCTTACGAAGATGGGGTCCCTCTCAGTTTATTCTCCTCCTCCTGATTGCTGATCTGAACACTCTTCGCGCTTGTAGCTTGGCTGTAACCAAGCACCCGAAACTATTTGGCCGGAATGCAAGAGGAGCGTCCGCCCGATGTTACATTTGGCGCAATGCTTATTGGGATCACTTTAGCCATGACGCAAGTCTCCTTCGCGCTTCAACTGCTGCTATTCATTGCTAACACATTGCGCACAGGCTATTCGGGGTGACTTGCTGTCAATCCATTCAGTACTACATCAGATTTCCGATGGATTCGCTTCGCAACAAGTGTCTCGTGAGTTGACCAAAACCACAAATATACCCCCAGAAGTGCTCATAGTGGGAATGACAGGTCGGCGCAGCATGGTTGTTAGACGCAACTAGTCAGGCCTTGCTGTTCTACACGGCATGGTACTACCTTATTGAGAAGCGGGAACGAAGCCTGATCATGGCTGAGAGCGATGTACATTGGTGGGTGCTCTTCGCCATCGTTTCCAGAGATAGGCATTCACAAACTTTGATAATGGGAAGGAGCATCATCGTGAGTCTTGCACAGCTTTGCCTTTCCACTACCTAATCCACACGCCAAAGATTCAACAAATACCTTCAGTGGGTTTCGACATATATGACCAACGCACTTTTTGACTCCAGTACAGCAAATTATTGCCATCACAGTTGACTGGTTAGTCGTTTCAGCATTAATTCACCTGGCCTATAATCTTATATTATGGGCATTCTAGTTTCTTAATCGCGCGGATACGTATCTGTGAGCCTCGCATCTATCAAACTTGCCTCAAGAGATATTGACAGCTGACGAGTTTACAGTGGACGACGGCCGACGACGATCTTTGGTGCTGGTATGTTTGGCCACGTCTGTTCGATTGTGACGATTTTATGGTCCTTCCATAGGCTGTCCCTCTTGCCACGAGCACGGGTGCGAGTATTTTCGTTTCAAGGGATTGCTTTGAACTCATTAATTTATCCCAGTCGTAATGATAAGTGCGTCGCCTACTCCTTCGAGCTACATACAGCTAAATAAGTTCTCGCATCCCTCCTGATCAAGTCTTAATCTTCAATAGGTTCGTTGCCATTGTCTTGGATTCTTTTCCTCCCACGATGATCACTGATAGTACCTGCTCATCAGCTTTCTCGTTCCAAAATTCTCTGGCTCACTAGCTATGACGGCGAGTGTCTTCTACCGATGTTGAAATTATGTGCCGACAAAGTTTCTAGTGGAATGTAGCTACGTTTGCGATGACCCAGGCTCTAGCCGATCTGTGTATCGGCGCGTCGATGTTCAGCATTGTTTACTTCAAGTGCATGCCCCATGCGATGGCACGGTCAGCAACACACCTTTCAAGTGATTCAACTCCAATTAACGTATTATTCAGCTCTTCTATGCTACTTTCGATGCTTCTATGTCATACACTCGCAACCGGTGTACTTACGAGGTGGGTTCAAGCGCGGGCGGTGCGTTCTCTTTTTGGACTAAAATGTCAATCATGCAGTGTGTTGTCTATTCTTCACGGAGCAATGGTACGTTGATTCCATCCCATCCCATTCGGGCAGGTCATTTTGATAGTTCAGATACACAGTTCCTCTGCATGCCGCAGACTATGGTGTGGACGGCAATATATTTTGTACAATCGAAGGGTAACTTGGTGTTCTTTTTCGCATCATGTTAGCATGCTAACATCGATCTGTTAGTCTACGTTAACTCTATGCTGGCGTCGTAAGTCAGGATAAATTCCTCGGCTGTCCATTGGCTCTAATAACTCGGCTCAGATTGAATAACCGGCAGCGCTACCGCGCTATATTCAACGCTGATTTAGAGCTGCCAACAATTCCGGTAACCGTGACGCCACGGGTAGGCAGCCAAATCTCGCAGCGCTTGAGTGGGTTTTAGTTAGATGCCAATATCAAATATGCAGCATTTGAATAAGCAAAAGTTCCTTTGGGTCATATTACCGAAGCAACAAGAAACTTGCTCAGCACTCCACCGACGACTCCGGCTTTACCGAGAAAAGGCTGCTGCAAATATTGAAATCAACATATGCATTGCCAGGGTTCGTCCACATCGCAACAGCACAATCAGCAGTAAACGTGATACCTGTGAAAAGCAATCCCAGAGAAAATGCAGCGGACATCTACCTACTCGCCACGAGAGATGATGTCGATGAAGTGGTGCGCATGGTCAGCGCTCGTAACAATACGTCTCAGGATGACCAGCATGGTTAAGCCAACCATTCGGTCGTCGTAAAATTCTGGTCTGAATTTACAGCTCAGCGATATAGTGCACGAGGAATGTGCCAAGCTTACTTGGTGAAGTCGAGAGATCATCATGCATTTCTACGGCCGCCGTAGTCTCTCACACACACGTTATCGGTGTTGGCATCGGGCTGGGCTTCGGGTGGAAACAGAGAAAGATACGACCACCTCAGTGCAGCCGAAGCAAATTTTAAAGGTCGGAGCACATTACTGGCAGTATACCTACTCAAGCAATTCAGGAACGGAACAATACTCTATGATTTCAGCGAGGTAACATGTCTCATACAATATGATTACTACAGCAGTACTACTTAACAATAACATATGAATATATACTTGCACCCCATCCTTACAGCTTCGAACTAAGCATCCCTCCAGGTCCAAGGACCGAGCGAGAACTAGCATCAGGGGAAGAGAATGTCTGCAGCTCGTTGACATAGCGCGACCACTTCTCCTCGCTGATAATCGGCGCAGTGATATACGGCTCCACGTCCAACGCCTCCAAGAATTCCTCCAAGCGCGGGAACACCGCCTCCACTGCCCGAGCCTCCATCTCCCTGATGCCCACTCGAGTAATCTCCGTATTCTCGACATACCACGCTGCGTCCGCCTTAATACAACTGACTTCGTAGAGGGCCAACAGGCCTGCATCCATCCCGGCGGAGACAGCCGCATCGTACGCCATGCGGTGCCCGATGGCCGTGACGAGAGGCACACATGAAGGGAGGTTCTGCGTGTCGAAATCGGGCGCGCGATGAGAAGGCATAGCGCGCAGCTGAGCTTGAAGCTCGGCGAAGAGGGAGAGTTCGTGGCGAGCGAGGAGACTGGTGGGATTGCTGGAAGGCGGGACCGCGTAACGCTCTAGGAGTAGTTCAGTTGCAAGACCTGTTCGGAGAGTCAGTAACAGCGACGTTCGCGTACGGGGAATACATACGAATAGCGACGACGAGAATGTCCCCCTCTGCGATGGCTGCTCCACGCAGATCGTTCTAGAGAAGATCGAAAGCCGCGTCAAAGAAGTACCTAAATATGCGCTGATGAAACAACTCACGAAGTTCCCTGTAATCTGATTGACCTCAAACAGTCCTTGCGCACCGCACCTGTCCGCGAGCTCATATCCCGCATCCAGCGTATGCCCCACCACCACTGTCTTCACCAGACTGGCAATCGCGTGCTTGACCCTCTCGTCCTGCACCGCCTTGCCAGTGAACATCTGAATACCCCAGTCTAAGAACGCATCCATCGCGAATGCTTGCGCCACCGCCGTTAGCACGGGAATCTTCTGCGTCTGGAAGGTGATGATTGGGATCTCCCTTCCCTTGTAGTCGAGGGTCTTGCGACGCAGGGAATAACGGCCGGCGATGAATGCAGAGGTACGCAGCGCGGGTAGGGTGACTGCGGCCATTGTGAGGCCACCAACGACAACGCGGTGAATGGCGTGGAAGAACTCGTCTGGCGAGGCGGGGGCATCCGTGCCGAGTAGGGCGGTAGGAGTGAGGCGGACGTGGTTGAAAGTGGTAAGGGAGTGATTGACAGGTCGGGAGCCGCCGCGAGGCGGAAGGAGTCTAGACGATATGTATCAGTGTTTGCGGGCGACAGGCAGGGGAGAACGCGACATACTTGGAAGTAACGCCAGGCGTCATGTTCTTCCCATCGTGCAACGGAACAATCAATGACTTGATACCACGATCCTTTCCCTCGAGATCGATGAGGCGTGCATACACAACAGCTACACATGGCATGCCAGCTGGTGCTGTCGGGGGCATGTACCTAAACGAATGTGAGAAGGAGACAGCGAAGTCAGGTGCAACGGCGTACTTAGCAGCATGCTCGTGGGGCGTATGCAGTTCAAAGCCACCCTGGGGAAGCATGGTGACGGTGGTCTCGATATTGCGCGCGTTCAAGCCATGGCCGATTTCAGTCAGCATGTATTGGCCCCTGCAGGCGTTCTTGAGAAAAGGTTCAAATCAAAAGCGAACTGACTTACGAAACGTCGAAATTGAGCACATCGCGCAGAATGGCGTCCACCTCCGGAGCGCGGGGAGAAACTTGGGCGAGGGTTCCGGCGCAGAGGTTATACTGTATAATAAGCAGCACTGCAGCTGCTCCGTCCATAGGCATCCCAATGTGGTCGCGGTGGATTTGCCAGAATTTTGGTGAGAGTTGCACAACGTCTTCAGCAGTGAGTGCTGCGCGCCTGTCTCAGCATTTGACACGAAGAAAGTTAGGGCGACAGGCTCACCATATAACTTTCCGATTACTTGGGCGCGTTGATAACTCAGCCAGACACGCGTCTCCAAAGGTAGGCCTTCAGAGCGCTGTTGAAACAGCCAAGTTTGACTCAGTGCGCGGGTTTGCTGCATGGCTAAGGTAAAAAAGATGTGGGTGGAAGAACGAAGGGTAAAGGGCTAACCATGGCTAATTGCCGAATTATATACTCTCGCGCTGGGGACTATTCCGTGGTCATGGCACTAGCTAATTGGCTTCGTGTTTCGTGATTTGAAATGGATTGACCCTGGTTTGTATGGGCGTTGAGACGTAGGTCCGGGGATGACGAAAGCGCTTGGGATGTTCTCGACCGGGACGGAAACAGGACTAGGAGGTAGCCCGGGGTCCTCAAGATCCAGATTGTGGCGCGGTAGACATTGGACCCGCCTCAGCGCCGTTTGTATGTGAGACAAAGCAATGCAGAGCTAACGGAGGGATGAGAACAAACGAGAAGCACGCCTCGGCGTCCTAGCTACCCGTGGGGACTGGCACCGCGCCTTCCAAATCCGTCCGAGTGGCCACTGTGGCTGACATCCTGCTCATGGTCGCGTCTAATAACTCTCCACCACTCCGTCCAGCGGCTTACACTTCATAATAGAAACGGTGCGAGTCCGAATTTAATGCTCATTGTCCGGGAAATAATTGTCATATCTTGGCTCTGTCTTTTCCTGCATGTAAATTATGCTGTTTTAACCATTGATTATGCATGAAGAAGTGCATAAATTTGAATTCCTTTCCGAACGATTTGTTCATATTGATATCTAGACCTATATACAACTTACAGAATGAAAATCAAGTTGTTGTATCAAGAGCTATTAGCTTTGCGAGAGCGACTTTACACAGGCGCTTAGGGTCTTATTGGGCCCGCCGCGGGCCGTTACTGAACCATTTGTAAGGCCCTTGGCAGCACAACAGTAGCCGAGACCTACAGATACTAGAGTGTGGGGTAAAGAGTTGACTGTAGATCTCCACTATTATTTCTCTACAATGGCCTAAATATATAAAATAGCATCTCCATAGTACATAGTATAGCTGTGTACAAAAATTTTTACCATTGAGATGGTGTTGCGATCACACCAGCTGAATCATTGGTTGAAACCATGTTTTGACTCGATTAGTGGGTGGCGCCTCGGACACATTGTGACCGGGCGCTGCCGGTCCCCACTACCCGACAAACACAGCCACGAGCCGCTCCGAGGTCCCACGCAAATTGAGCGCTTATCATCTCTTCCTCATACTTATCGGGAGCAAACAATTAGAATCACACTGACTCAACCGCAAGACTTCCTGTTCGTATTCTTCTATCAGTATCACAGTTATCCGAGACTATTCCAAGCATTCTAACCTTCTATAAACAAACCTAAAGGCAGACCAGGTTTGTCGCGGACAATAAGCAGATGCTGAGCATTATTCATGAAACAGCGGGGCAGTGTGTTTATCCGTGGGCTCTCACTGGCCGCGGATCAAGGTGAGAGTGTGCATTGGCAGCGTAATCAGGAATGAACGGTGTTGGTCGCCAGGGCGGGAGCCAGGATGAAACCGAACGCCATGCCGAACCTCTAAGACGAGCTCTACTTTCGCTAGCGAGCGGTCACCTTCGTGGTCCTGGTGCCCCTTAATGGATGAATACACGTCGAAAGCCTCTCTCGCTGCTCGACGGACTTCTGGAGCTAAATCAAAGCCGAATGGCTGAGCTCTGCGCAGAGGCTCATCTCAGGTTGGGAAATTATTTTCCAATTATCTTGAACGTACCCGATCCGTATCCGCTTTATCCTCGAAATGCACTTGGGTCTCCAACAGTCCTGTTTCAGCCAAGCCAGAAAAATGCACGAAATGCAGGCTGGCGTAAAACCTGGCTTTGAACTTGGCACGGTGCTCGTACCCGATGCAACACACAATACTCGGGCAGCTTTACTACCGCCTGACATGAAGCGCATACTAGTTTTCAGTTACCCTGCGCTTGCTTGCGCATGTTCGCGCAACCACTTACCTCCCACAGCTACGGAGGTATCGCTAGTGACCAGCTGGGCCGGGTTCCTCACCCGAGGTCAGCGAAAGACCCCTCTCTATTACTATCCTTATCCTGAACGTTAACAAAGGAAGCCCACAGCATGTCACATGGAGCACGGAGGCCCGCAAGACTCGGATACACCTGTCCTATCTTCGTTTCGTTACCCAATTCGCGGCTAATCTTTACGGCACCGCGAGCGCTGCTCCAATATCCACCCCTGGGGCGGATCCCCGTATCTTACCGCACTCGGCTGCCTTATAGTCTTACAATAGCGCAACGCCATCCCATCCCCAACTGCCACGGGTACACCGCGGGTACACATCCATGGGACTCTTGCGTCATCCAGAGCCATGTTTGCGACCTTTGGTCTCTGCGACTTGTTCATTGCGGAGGAGGTGAGTATTACCGCCTTCACTTCAAATAGCTGGCTAAAATAAGTCAGACTCAGTCCTCACATATCTACGCAGCCTCAGCTCTAGCCGTGTTATCAAATCGCCGACTATGAATCATTCCGTGTGAAGTAGAACGGGGTAGGTAGCGGGACCTCCTTGTTAGTATGTTGTTCATGCAGCGAATCACATATGTTCGGGCAATCAATCTTCTGATATTCATTACAGCAGTGATCAGAACGAATCTCGAAGGGGTCTTCCAGTGACTATTAATCGGCTTTGTCTATCGATTTCACTCACTGGGATGCGCAATTTTAAACGACGTCAGAACCTCACGAGAAGAACGAAGTGATTTATCCAACGAAAAATGACATCCCGCAGGGATCATGATATATACGACAAGTAACCCTCTCGAGCCCAGTGGAACACCTGTGGCATTACTTCTGAGCCAGCAGCTCAGTCGAAATACCAGTCGACACCGTAAAGGCGTCCAACGGACTGCGGGGCGAACACTTCGAACAGCGAGGTGGACATGTCGAGGTCGCCCCAGCCGGCGCAGCCAGCACATCTGTCAGTGACGAGGGCCTGAGCAGAGACACCGCCGTCTTCAGAAACTTCATTAGCAAGAATGACACAGGAGATAGAACACAAGCGATGCGAACAGGAGATGGTGATGGACCTGTTGCAGACGGTGTTGGTGTTCGGGTTACCAGGCGAGGTCTCACTGCAAGCAACATATCTTTTAGCACACCCTGAGGTCTGTCCGAATATTATGGCCTACGAGTAGCTGTCAAACAAGGCGTGCGAGACGGCGACGATATGGTCGCTGTCGGAATTCCAGACACCGCAGGCGCCAAGACCGTCTTTGAACCAGGTGCCTAAAGTTTACGTACGACAATATGACTGTGAGCTGTTGCCTCATGACGCCCAGTGAATGGTGGTTCTGACCTTCGCCGCTCTCAGATTGAGCCTGCACGAGAGTGGCGGCGGAGACAAGAACGATTGTAGCAGTGCGGCAAGAGAAGAACATGGCTGATCGAGCACTGAAGAAGGAGCTTAAATAAACGAGCGAGTAGAAGGACACGGAGAACGGAGACTGGGCGGTCGAGTATGAAGTTTATATACCAATTTAGCTGCTAGCATTTTCGCGTTCGATCTGCCCGTCCAAACTAGCGGCTCTCAGCGCCGCATGATCAAGCACCGAGTGCCCATAATGTTTCTTCACTGGCGAGCAGGCCATCGTTCAACCGCTGCCAGCGTGCGTTCACCGTATTTCCTGACGAAGTATCAGGACTTACATCGTGAATCTCTAACCCAAGTTGCAGTCGAGCGTTGATCGCTCGTTCTCTGCCCGCCTTGCAACAGCTAGCCCAGCAATTCATTCAAATCGGCCGCTCACCAGAGCTAGTGTATCGCCACCGGTGGTATCGGCTGTGAATGCTGGCATAGCACCTTGTCGAATTGCTTGCCGTGGAAATTAACAAGGCACGGGAAGCAATCGTGATCGCCGCTAGCCTGCACTAGCCGATTCGGTGAGTACGGGCGTCGCCCGCCGCATCGAATACGATGAGGTGATTCTCGAGCGCGAGTGAGGTCCATGCCAGTGACCGCTCATCTGTATCTGATCATTGGTTTAGAAATGCCAGATTAAATCAGAATCTGAGAGACCATTCACAAACGGTCAAGGGCATGGGAGATTGCACGGTTGAGTGGCATGAACCGTGGGAACTACATTCGGACGGCATCGTGAACCATACTCGGCTAACATTTAAGGGTGGCAAACGATCCTGGTGGGACAGTATCATGACTTTGCGGATCGAGATGCGCGAGTCAGTCTTGGCTACACTAGAGAACTGCAAGCGATGTTGAAGGTACTGTATGCTCGTGCCCGCCGATATAACATGCAAAAGCAATAGCCAAGCAACAATGCAAAGTAATTCTGAGTGAAAATGCACAAGAGCTGAATCGCAATCGGCATTGATGGAGCTTGACCTGCGGGGAAGCAGCACAGCAAATGCATCAGCACCCGCGGTCTAGGGGGGTTGTGGGCAGCACTAGATGTATGATGCAGAGTTGCAGTCTACGATAATCGTCAACAACTTCAGCATGTGCTGTGATGAGATGTGATGTTGATTCATCCTGCGTGGGCTGAAACAAAACGAGATCAATGTGCATGCCCGCGCACCGCCCCAAACGCGAAAACAGTTCCACAGCCGCAGCCTCCTCGACGGCGCAAAGGTCGACGTATCCACTTGTATCCTTGACACGACCAGAATCACTCCGCACAGAAGAATCGCAAAAGCGTAGCAACGGTGATAGATTGGTTCCAGATCTTGGAACAAGAGCTCCTCGCCCCAGCGCCCCACGCCCGAACACGACTTGCGCGTGTAGAGCACCCGTCATCCGTCTCCAACGTCCAGAAGCGCGGCGATTTGACCCAGCATCCGCGACCACGCAGGAATCGCTGCTGACCATTAAGCGAGGCTGAGACCGGGTCGTGCCCCATCGCAGGCATCCGGGTCCAAGCTAAACAGCAAGAAAACGGCGTACATTCCCTCATATGGATTTGGAAGGATTACGAAACTGCATATGCCCATCACCGCGTTAGACATGCAGTATGCTATCAAGGCGCGTAGACGGTACTGTAGATCCTGCCAGCGGGGTTGACATCGAAGGCGCTGTGGACTGGGGCCATTGAAACTGCTGTTGCATCAGCGCAGTGTCGAAGGGCGCGACGCCGGGCTTCAGGCGCGAGCGTGGGTCGAAGAACCGCGCGTGCCTGACAGAGATCGTCCACGTGTGCTCTCCGCGCCTGGAGCGTGCCATGGATGATATGAGAAGGGTGGTCGTATACCCCATGACTTTCGTAGGGCGGGTTAGTGGCAACGTCGTGCAAGAAAACTGGATTGACGCACGGAGAACCAGCGTGAACCAGGACATCACGAGAAAGACCTGCGGGGCGGGGACGGGGTATCCTTCGTATACGAGCTGGAAAGTCGCGTCGGCGGACGTGGCCAGCCACAGCAACGAGAGAACGGCTGTAGAGGCATTAGCACGCATACCGAGGTGACGTCAATTGCACGCACTCAGTGTAGCGAGCTCGGTGACGATCATGGAAGTGAAGACACCGCTACGCACGGCGTCGATGGCCAGCCTGACGTGAGAAGTCAGTCACGGTTGCCGAGGTGGGACATAGGTTTTCTCACATTACGGGTAACGCCGCGAGCGTAAGTACGGGTGTAGCAATCGCGAGGCCGACAAAGCTCACGGGCAAGCTCGGCGAAACAAAGGCCGCTACATAGGTGCTATAGTAGCTATAATAGCTCGCCAATGCCAGAACAGGAATCGCGAAGAGGGTAGAAAGAACTTGCGCAGCGGGATCAGGATTAGTGGACCTCTTCATGCGGCTACTTGCCAGGTGATTGACTCACTGAAAACAACGGTGCGTGCGGTGTGCAACATTCTACGCGCTTGGTCGTATCTATCCTCTGTCCGGCTGACAAGAAACGAGAGGAAGTGGTGCGAGACTGATCAAACTGCAGGGCAAGAAAATATACTTAGAGGAAAGTAGGGATTCGATTTGGGCTCGATGGATGTGGCCGGGGATCGGTGCACCCTGCGCAGAGCTGCGCAGGTCAATTCGGTCGTTTTCGGACCAGTGGGCACGTGCTACATAGTTACTGGCCCAATTCGGACCTCTGCCACTTTCAAGTTGCATTGTCGTCAACTGTCGTCAACTTCAATTCAAGCTCGCCCAGTGCGTGGTCGAGCACATCAAATGACTCACGAAGCTCCTTCACTTCGAATTACTTTGGCTATCTGATGGTACTGGCTTTTTTGTCGTCTTAACAGCTAGGGCTCACCTTTGGAAACCGCTGACGAGATTGGCCTTAGCATGCGCACATCCTCCTATGCCCAATTCTCCTGGGATTGACCTCTTTCAACTTCACAGCCACACACTTAACTTATTTTTTCATACTTTTGGCCTTAAGAGCACAAGCGAGCCCTTTGACCGAAGGGTAGCGGGAACTTCGAGGATACTTGTAAGCGACCACCATGTCAGCTGCCAAGCATGCAGAGGCCATAATCACCTTTAGGCGCACCGGGCGACCTACCTCGCCTTCTCTTGCTCGTTCTTCGAACTGGCCGATATCTCTCACCTACCGCGTAGCAGGATTTCATGACTCGTTGACTCTGCGCACAAGATTGACGCAACGTATCGTCCGCTGGCGGTAGTACTGAGCTCATGTATTAGCCCGATCTGATCGAGGTGAGTAAGCTGCATGTGATTGGATACCATTCATCTCTAACATTCTCATCTCTTATCTCAACGACGAATAGCAGAGACTACCGCTACTTCTCCGTATCAACTACCCGTTGAATCATCGCTTTCAAGCCTCTCTCATCTGAAAGATTCCTCTGAAGGCGTCCTTCTTAATCACCTATGTGATATATTGCTTTTTCTCGGACACTCCTGAGCGGTCATTATCTCCAGGTCTCCTTGGCGAACATCCCGCACTCTCTATTCTGTTATATCTGACGCCACACTTTTTTGCGGAAGTCACATTTCTGTCTTTATCCTGAACTCGACGAGTGAGAACGTGTGTCTCGAAAACTCGGAGCCAGCCAGGGGTGATCATGAACGCTCAGGAGGACTTGCAGAACTTACAGCTATTACAGGTTCCTGAGGCGGTTCTGAAATTTCCTGTTGACCACAAGCACTCGGATTCGTTCCTTTAAAACACTTCCATCGGAATGATCTCAATACACACCATCACGGCACCCTCACTTCTGTCATTCCTTCTTGTGCTCTCAGCATCCAGCCTGCCAACAGCGAAAGAGATAGAACAGCAGCCAGGTCATTAATTTACCGATGTATGTGCTTCTCCAATGCAATGTGCCATTTGCCCGTGTTAGTGTGAACGGCCACTTCCTTGTCACTGGCATCGGCGTTGGCGATCAATACATGCTCACTTGGCAATTATTTACCTGAACTGCCTCGCATGGCTGAAGATATTCGATTTCCTAACATATGCCTCCACGGATATTTTATGATACGAATGGTTCCACAATACTGACTCTTTTTTCTGGTGCCCCAGCCCCAAGCGGTTGTACAAATCTGCTCTTTGCTGTATCAATGTCACTTGAACGAGCTTTCGTGTTTTCAAATGCCGCTTCGTTTGGCGTATCCGATATTTACATGCAGCCATTACCCGCCCAAGTGCTATGAGACATGGCCGCTTAATTGTGCGGTCACGGTCACCAGGATTGTCGGCAGTTCTATCTCAGAGTTGAGCATAGCGCGGTAGCGCTGCCGATTATTCAATCTAAGTAGAGCTATGAGAACCAATGGCCAGAGCGAGAATTTATTTTGCCTTACGACGACAGCAAAGAGTTAAGGTAGACTGGTGGATCACAGTCAATATAGTGAAATGACTGGCAAATAGTACCTACCCTTAACCTGAACAAAATATAGTGCCGTCCACACCATAGTGTGTGGCATGGAGAGAAACTGAGAATTTTAGGAGATTATTAAAATGACCAAAATTAATGTTATGCACTCACTGTAGCTCCGTGCAGGATAGACAGCACACTGGATGACTGTCGGTTCAGTACAGATGACATATGCGCTACCTTCCTTCATACGTACCTTGTAAGCACACCCGTCGCGAGTGTATGGCGTAAAAGCATGGATAGTAGCAGAGAAGAGCTGAAGGTGTGTTAATGCGAGTGGTATCAATTCAGATCAGTGCCGCTGACCGTGGCATCGCACGTGGCATGCACTTAAAGTAAACAATGCTGAACATCGACGCGCCAATACACATGTCAGCTAGAGCCTGGGTCATCGCAAATATGGCTACATTCCACTGTAAAGTCATCAGCGCATGATTTTTAAGAAGGCATGGAAGGCCCTCACCGTCATAGCAGCTCTGTCAGAAATATTTGAAGTGAAGAAGCTGATAAGCAGGGACTATCAGTGACTGCCGAGGGAGAGGAAGAAATAAGATAAAAGAGCAGCGAACCTATTGAAGACGAAGACTTCAAGAGGGATTCAAGATTCAGTTCAGCTTTACGTATCTTATAGAAGTAGGCGACGCACATATCATCGCAGCTGAGAAAAATCAATGAGTTCGATTGACCCGTCAAGACAAAAATATTCGCACCGGTACTCGCGACCAGAGGGACCGCCTTTGGAAGGTCAATGAAGTTGACAAACCGATAGACGTGAGGGAACATACCAATGCCAAAGAACGTCGCCGGCTATCGTCCACTGCATGCTTGTGAGCAGTTGCTATATTTGGGAGAGGATGCTTCGTAGAGACCAGGCTTACAGATACGTATTTGTGCGATAAAGAAACTAGAATGCTCCTGTTATGGATCCGTACATCAAATTGATAATTATGAAACAACTGACCAGTCAACTGTGAAGGAGATGATTTGCTGGACCAAAGCAAGACCAAAGTCAGAAAGAGGCCGGTCGTATACGACAGAACTTACTGAAGGTATCTGTTGAGCCTTCGCCATGAGGATTAGGCCGTGAAACTAAGACATAGCTGCGCAAGACTCACAACAATGCTCCTTCAAATTGCCGAATTCATGAATGCTCATTTATGACGCGATAAGCTTCTTTCCCTCTTCTGAATGAGGTAGTACCATGCCGTATAGACGAGCAAAACCTGATTCGCTGAATCCAACAACCAAGTTCCGCCAACCTGCGATTCCCTCGTGAGCATTTCGTAGGCGTACATTCAAAATATTATTCAACACACAAGGTACTTGGTTCGAAGAGGGTCCTTCGGAAAACTGACGTAGTACTGAATAGATTGGCAGCAAGTCACTCCAAACAGCCTATAAGCAATGTGTTAGCAACTGTCAGAACAAGGTAGGGAAGAGACTCGCATCATGGCCAAGATAATCCCATTGAACATCGCTCCGAGGGTGAGACCGAGTGGACACTCTTCTTGCATTCTAGCGAAAGAACTGCGGACCCTTGGTCAATGTCAAGCCTCAAGCGCGATGAGAGAAATTGAATAGTACTCAGGAGGAGGAAGATAAGTAAAGACCCTGTTCCTATAAGGCTCTACAACATATGAAACTATGTCAATTGTGATATGATCGATCGCGAAGACACCACTGGATGTCACCACTGCGATTGATCGTTCGCAATCTAATTGGACATGAGGACAGACGTCAAGCGCCCAATTTGACCAACACATTATCAGGAGAGCCAAGATCGGAATGGCCACGTACATGCGACATACACAATTTAGGTGAAGACTCGTGAAAGCTCTCAGGCTCTTGCTGTCCTTGATAATTCCAACGTTCGAGCACTCAGAAATCTATTTTCCAGTATCAGCTCCAATTTACTGCCTGATCACGTTCGATCAAGGTCCCAAGAACCGACTCACTACTCTTCGGAGCTCAGGGTGGCCGTAGTTGCCCGCGTCAACTGAGCTAACTTGCCGCTGATTTGCTCAGATAGTAGAAGCCGCAATAGAACACATCAGGCTTATCAGTGATCTAGGTCAAGGGCCTTGAGTCAACAATTTGGGGTATGCACTACGAATGTTCAGCGCTCAGCCGCCACCAGCATCTCGCTAGCGCACCTCACGTAATATCGTAGGTGACTGGGATGATTGAAGGGATCTCAGGAGCTTCGTTTCCTATTTATATTGAGATATGGGTAAGCATGACTGCCCAGTTGATCAATGAAAGCAATAATTGATAGTTCTGAACATACACTCAACGATTTCCAGTGGAGTACGCCCCGGTGCTAGCACTTGCCTCACGGACGTAGGGATAGTAGTTGTCCAATAACTGTCCTCGAGGTCGTTGTTCTACAATTGCTCGGTTATCTCGGCAAGTGTTCCATCGGCAATGCCCTGGGGGACTCTCGTCCAAGATGCTGACCATGGCATTATGACAGCCGTTTCACCTAGCGACTAGCACCATCGCGCGATTACACCTCAACTCCGCCGATCTGTGGCATTAATATTAGTGATCAGCACGACTGTGTGTGGGAGATGAGGATGGCACTGGGGTATGCGGGCCGTATCTCACGCCATGGAATAAGTGGTCTTACGTGAGGCATACCCATAGGGAGCCTCGTCGAAACACATATGCACTCGAATTGATAGCTAGAGTTTCTTGCGCCTGCTGCTAGTGTCCAAGACTTCCACGGCGGATGATGAGTGCGAAAGCGAAGGCGAACAGTAGATGCAATCCCCACTGCTAGCACGGCCACGCACTTGTCAGGAACGAGAAAGGTCGCATTCAGCAGCCCAGCTTGTTACAAATCCGTCTTCTACGCGTCCCCGCACCGCCCTCATAGCGCCTCACCGCTTGCTACTTCTCGCATCATAAACTGACCCTCTCTGGAGCAGTCGCCTTGATTTTCAACACATTCGACCTGCGTGGGGGTATCAGTGTTCGATCTGGTAGAGGAAGCTGGAAGACGAACTTGGATGGTGTCGGCACCGACGGTTGCGATCGAGGGAGGCGGAGCTAGGCACATCGATGGTCGTCGTTTGGAATCGGTACTATAGATGAGATATGTCGGATTCCGTCCTTGCGGAGAACGATGACCAACTACGCACCACTCGTCCTTGAACGGAACTAGCTCCCTGCTCAAGCGCTACCATCCTGTTCTATCCTTCTGCTCCTCCTGAACTGTTGAGGCGAGGCGAATGGCTTGTCGGATATCTAGCGGCGCACGCGGAGGAGACATGGCTGGGGGTATGCTGGATGCTTTGCAGATTTACCAGCCTTTGAGAGCGGCGCTGACATGAGGGGTCATTCTTGCGAGAGGGCTGTAATAGTTGTGAGAGAAGTCTAACTGGACGTGCAGGAAAGGCCATGACTCTTGGG
This sequence comes from Athelia sp. TMB, assembly GCA_014898675.1. Classification (NCBI taxonomy): domain Eukaryota; kingdom Fungi; phylum Basidiomycota; class Agaricomycetes; order Atheliales; family Atheliaceae; genus Athelia; species Athelia sp. TMB. The sequence continues at coordinate 44,663 of JACXVL010000308.1, forward strand.
GGTCAGTGTGATTGGCCTTGTTTGCTTCATTGACAACGCTGGATCTCAGATCGAGCTGCAGGTCATCGATCATTTGGTGCAAGGATTTGCGCGAGGGCCTATGAGAAAGCCTAATCCCGGAACGATTGAGTAAGCTGGGGCCTGCGTACGGTATGGTGGGCATTGAGGTAAAGAAACATACGTCGGAATACGGATCGGAGCAGCAAACTGAGCTTACGTCACCTAAACATCGCCTTGTGTGGGCCGGGCCAGACTTGGTCCAGACTTCCAATCTTCAAAGTTGGCCTGCCTCGTCTTACCATCGCGCCAAGCACATCATCACACACACCGAGACTCTTACATCTGAATTTCGTCTGCCATTTCGTCTGCCATCAATCATTTATGAATCTGGTAACCCGCCTCTCGGTATGTCTTTCCCTAGGTCCTCGCATTACCGTCAACTAACACGGACATAGGACTCATTCCAATCGCACCATCGCGGTTTCTCTCCTATTGAGTCATCTATGTGGTATGTTTCTTCGTTACTGTGCATCCAATGGACAGTATCTCTTTTGCGTTGTGAATTATCTCCTGTCCATTCCATTGTGTCCGACGCTCCATGTTGCTTGATGTGAATTGCACTTCCTAGCCCTAGCGTTAATCACCCGCCAATCAGAGTGGGATGAAAAGGACCTAGCCTGTCATGTGCCATCCAGGGATAGGCTATCGCGCTAATTATCTTCGATCTCCTTGAATGACTCTCGAAGACGTTCCCTTGCACACATAGTGGAGGGTCTCGCCAATGACAAAAACATCCTAGAAGATTCTCGCACCCCGTTTAGGCGGTGTAGTACCTGTAGAGTGACCGCGGAGACTCCAGATACAGCATCCTCGAGGCGGCCTGGGTCACAAGTGCCGGGCTGCGGAATCATTGCTATAAAGATTGCCCATTGCTGCCAATCGAATGATCGCAATACATTCGCGCAATGCTGCCCTCAATTCTTCCATTAGTCCTCTTCCTGCGCATCCAGCCAGCCAGTTCCCTCGCCGTGGACGTATCCTCTCTGTTGAATGCATCCGCAGTCTCCGCTCTCTCCCCCGCTGTGAGCATCACTACTATCAGCTCCACCGAGACATGCGACAATATCCATACCTGCCGCACCCTATACTCCATCGTGCAGACTTGCCTTGCCACCATCTTTGCTTGTGTGTGGGTTGCTGTTCACCGGAACATCCCCGGGCCAAAGGCGAGAGCTAGTCGCAGCTCTAATCTCGTCATCAGCTCGGCACAGTGGGTGTGGGCCACGATCCTCGATCAAAGGCAATCGGTCATCGTCTTCTTAGTAACTCTTCTCGTGCCAGAGTGGATCTTGGCTTGGGCAATTAGACAAGCGATTCTAGCGCAGCAGTTAACAAAAGAGCTCGAGGATGCGAGGAGGGATGCAAAGGAACTCTGGGAAAAAGGCATCGCAGAGCATGCTGCGGAGCGAGATACAGAGAAACCAGAAGAGGGTAATCGAAACACTGGTGTATCAATGCGAGGCTCGTCAGAAGATGAAGCGCCTTTGATAGAAAGGCGACTCGCATCCAGCAACATGAATGTGATGGACCCGGAGGACCGACTAGCATGTACGTCCATGGATGCTGCGAGGCGGTATACATCACTTACCCAAGTCACCAACAGGGACCCATGCAAAGCGCTTCGCCAAATTGAGCCAAGGTACGCTTGGATTTCTACCCGCAAAGCCCCCTACTCAATAAAGTTGCAGCATGGACGATAGTGCACGCATTCTTTGTGATTATGGGTGGATATCACGCCTACCATGAAGATGGTCCACTCTATCCTCTGGATCCCGACGAGGTGGTCTCGCTTGTTAGGGACGGCAAGTTGATACCCCCTACAACTGACGAGCTAGCAAATCAAAGCAAAGGGGATTTTCTTTCCAAGGGCATTGCGATCCTTCAAACAATTTGGTTCGTTGTGCAGTGTCTCGCGCGGTTGGCCGAGCATCTCCCGCTCACGAACCTCGAAGTCATGACCTTGGCGTACACGGTAATGACCGTGGCCATGTACATCGCTTGGTGGCACAAGCCCCTCAATATCAGCTGCGCCATTCGCGCGCCAGCAGTTGCACCGGCAAAACAGGTTGATGTCAAGGTTGCCTGGGAAAGGTTTCTGAACTATGTCATGGGCAGTCCAGACGATGATGTGAACCTGCGCTCCTTGCGAAGGGTCCCCACGTTTTGGGCCGGGCAGCCTGATATAGATGACGTGACCAAGGCCGACGCCATTGCACTGGTGGTGGCGATGGCATTTGGTGCGGTTCACTGCCTTGCTTGGGACTACGCATTCGCTTCCCACACAGAGCTACTTCTGTGGCGAGTGTCGGCCGTCGCCATCATTGCCGTTCCCGCGGGGATCTTATTGTTTTTGCTCCTCATTAAGATAGAGCGCTGGGGCTTTGAATATGTAGGTGGCATTTTAGGCGTTGTTTTTGTCTTTGTCGGCGCTCCCCTTTACATATGTGCTCGCACGATTCTTTTGGTATTTTCTTTTACCACCCTCACCTCGCTACCACACTCCATCTACCAAATTGTTCAGTGGACCGAGTTTATACCCCATATTTAGTGTCTTTGGATATTTATTCGATTTTGCTATGCACTGACGGCCCGCTAACCACGTCTATATCTACCATCGCCCTCACTATCTCACACCCGAATCTCAAATGTCGTGTTTTCGTCTACCTTTCCTCTCTTGTGGTTAGCCATGTCCCTTCTTGTGTTCTTGCCGCGCTAGGAATGTCATAGAATCTGATCTGTCACGATCACCGGGGCTGGAAGCATTCGCCAGGATTTACATGAGCATATCAAGCCTGCAGGGAAACGTACCTGGGTCTTGATGCTGCGGGGACAACTTCTGGGGATTCGTTTGCATCTCGTAGTCGAATTTCATGGTGGTGGGGGGAAAGAGTCAATGTTCTACTCCTGCACGTCGAAAATGAAATGCACATGCTGTACATATGCTTTCCCGCAAAATGCTTGAGCTGTAAACTTCGAGTCCTGAGGTACTCAGGGCTGGTGCTTGGTGAGCTGGTAGCGCACACTCTGGAGAAAGTACTCTGGAGAAGGTATCCGAAGTGCGGCTTTCGAGCCGTTGAGCATGCGAGCTAGTTTGGAAGATGAGTTGAAGAATTCGTTCGTGTAGTTGATGCTGCAGGGCTGTAAGATCATATAGTGAGCGAGACATTCAGTTTTGGGGAGGATGACGAGGGTGGCAAGTTGTAAGGACATGCTGGGGATTTGATACCGCAACATTGGCGGCCGATATCCCAACACGAATTGCTAGTTGCGATACATGTCGTAAAAATCTGTCGATCGAATCGCACCACATCCGCGTCTGCTCGTAAATGGAACAAACATCAAAGTGGTGATTTGAAAAGGATACAAACGAAGCTGGATAGCAACTATATGCAGTCTTCAGCCGTGACAGGAGCTGATTTAGCCTTATGATATCGACACATTTTTCTTGTAGTCAAGGTAGACGATAAGAAAGAATGACACATGTAGAGTCCGCCTCTCAGCAACAGGTATTTCAAAGCCCGAAGGTCAGCCACGATACACGACGAGAGCCTAATATAAAAGTAAATCACAGAGTTTGAGTTGCTTGTGCAGGGGATACCGGGGCTCGAACTGAACCGGACGCCATAAGCGCGAGGTGTCCGCAGAATACCAGACGGTATCAGGTCAATATAAAGTCTTTAAAGGATCTTTGAAGGCTCGATGTCAATGCGGCGAGATACGGGGAAGCGAGCCACCAAAAGTCCGAGTTGAATAATGGAGACCGCCACATCAATTGATAGTCAGCGATTGTGGACCTAGACGGGAGAGGCCATGTCGGCGCAGACCTGATGTCTTCAAGGTCTCTGAGTTTCAAAAATCATAGAGCCTACTGATTGAATGAGTGAGCCAAAGGTTGCGTGGCTATATCTATAGAGTACTAGTACTAGGGTCGTGGACGTTGAGGTGAAAAGAGGCGTGGGTCGGAATCCGGATCGGGCTGTCAAACTGACCCGCCATTGAAGTCGGCCCCACGTTGAAACCAACTACAACATTATCGCGCAGTTTGTCGACGTCTTGCATCTGAATCACAAATGCCGTAGCAAGCAGCTGTCTCTTACTATCTACCTCTATCTTCTTGCCGTATCATCCTCTATGTAGCCCGGGGTAACAACTATCGCACCACCACCTTCTCAGCGATCACCCGCTCGCTGAGCATCTTCGGCAGATAAACGTCGTGTTTAGCCCGATATTCAAGGAGCTCAGGAGCTCATTTGGCTGGCCTGGGTTGAGCTTATGCGCTCTGGACGTGGTTTGGCCGAAGATTGAGGCAGTTGCATTGGTTTGGGGTATGCTTGGCCCACTGTTCGATAGTGGTGAGTCTTCTTTGGCCAGTGATAAAAATGTGTTGCTGATGAGCATCTTCAGTTCAGATACTGGACTGTGTCATGTCTCTCTTCGATTCTCTCATTGGATCTAATGCCAGACCAGAACAACTTGAAAGGGTAAGTCGTCATCGTACCATTCCCGACACCCTCCTTACATCTTTCCCAGATGACTACGAAGTCATTTGCTCCAACCGAAGCTCGCCGAGTACTGAGCCTGCAGGCTCCACCATCCATATTCCGGCGCGCGTACCGCAAACCTAGGCAAACTACCGCACCTTGCACCTCGTCTTCCCCTGCCTAGCGGGCGCAAACGGACGCCGAGACGAAACTGTTTGCGCTCAGTGGTGGTAGCTGCGGAAATTTCTCTGCCTCCCTCCCTCCTTATTGCTCGCGATGTCCTTGGAACCCCTACATCCGCGTATAATCGGAGTGCTTCTACACCTAGACGCCGATATCACAGCAATGTGTTGTTGCTTCTAGCATCAAGGGCTGTCTAAGCTTGATCTTGTTGAGGTAAAGTGGTCATACGCCCTCCAAATAGGGTCATTTTCTCACATTTTTGCTTAGTTTGGTTATAAGTTATAGGAACGAGTGCTCATCCGTGGAGCATGTCAACTCTCGTAGTGACTTTGCGCTCCCTCGTCGCACGATCTCCCTCGGGTAAGCAACGTTCGTGTTCTTCCTCGCACCCATCTGACGTCTTCTCCTAGCTGCGCGCACTACGCTTCTCAGACATTGTGGCCCGTCCTACTGAGTCGTCTACGTGCTATATTTCTTCGTTACTCTGCACTCCACATGGTCTTTATCTCGTTTACGTTACGGATACTCTCCTGTCTATTTCATTATGTCTGATGCTGCATGCTGCTCGACGTCAATTGTACTTCCTAGAGCTAACACACGCCAATCAGGCTGGGATGAAAATGAAAGGGCATAGTTATAGTCTGCCATCTGCCGCTCAGCGATGGGCTATGTTGAATAGCTCACAGCGACGATCTATTGGAGGATCTCACCAATCACCACAATCCTCGACGATTCTCGAAGGCCTGGTGGCTGTGGGACTTGTATACTCTAGAGTTCAGCCTTCCGGGAATGACTGCGGAGACTCGGCAGGCCTTCCAAAACAGTCGAGGGTGGCCTTCAATTGGCGCCCGACCGTGAGATCATTGCTATAAAGGCTGCCGATCGAATGATCGCGATGTGACTGCACGATGCTGCCCCCAGTTCTGGCATTATTCTTCGTTCTCTTGCCCATCCAGCCAATCTATTCCCTCGCGGTAAACACATCATCGCTGCCGTACACACCCGATACTTCTGATCTCTCCGCTGCGACGAACCTAACCACTGCTGCTGATTCATGCGATGATATACATACCTGCCGCACTTTATACTCCATCGTGCAGACGTGCCTCGCCACGATTTTTGCGTGCGTTTGGGTCGCTGTTCATCGTAATATCTCAGGGCCCAAGCCCAGGGACACCCGCAGCTCCAATGTGGTCATCCGTGCGACCCAGTGGCTGTTGGCCAAGATCCTTGATCAGAGGCAATCGATCGTCGTTTTCGTCGTGACTCTTATCGCGCCGGAATGGGTCTTAGCTTGGGCGATCCGCCAAGCAATTCGAGCGCGAAAATTGGCGAAAGAGTTGGAGGAAGCGAGGGCCCATGCGACGAAAACCTGGACTAGGGATGGCACTGAGCATCCGAAAGAGCAACAAACAGCAGAGATAGCAGAGATGGCTGAAGACGAGGAAAACCGAACTACCAGTGTATCGCTGCGAAGTGGATCTGACGATGAACTGCCTTTGATAGAACGTCGGGCCCCATCGAGAGCTATGAGCACCTCCCCCCACGCGATGCACCCAGAAAATCGAATCGAATGTGCGTTCAGGGTTGCCGGAATTTTATATTTGTTTCTCATTCAAGCCACTATTAGGGACCCGTGCGGAGAGCGTCGCTAAATTGGATCAGGGTGCGCTTGGCTTTCGACCTACAAATTTCAATCCCTTACTCGATTTGTAGCGTGGACAGTGGCGCATGCATTTTTCATCACAATGGGAGGATATCATGGCTATAACAAGAATGGTCCTCTCTATCCTCTGGATCCCGACACTGTGATCTCACTTGTAAAGGACGGCAAGCTTGTTCCCCCTACAACCGAAGAGCTTTCGGACAAAAGCAAAGGCGATGTACTCTCCAAGGGCATCGCCATCTTGCAGACGATCTGGTTCGTGGTGCAGTGCATCGCGCGGCTTGCCGAGCACCTTCCACTCACCAACCTCGAAGTCATGACCCTGGCCTACACGGTCATGACTGTGGCCATGTACATCACATGGTGGGACAAGCCGCTCAACATCAGCTGCGCCATCCGCGTGCCAGCAGTTCCGTATTCAGCGACATCGACGACTCCCAGCGACGATATATGGGAATGGATCGGAGGATATGTCCTCGGTGCTTTGGACAACGATGTGGACCTTCGCTCCTTGCGGCGTGTCCCGACATTTTGGGCCGGACAACCTGATGTCGATGACGTGCGCCACGCTGATTATGTCGCGCTGCCGGTGGCGATGGCATTCGGCGCGGTCCACTGTATCGCCTGGTCCTATCCATTTACGTCTCATATAGCGCTGCTCATGTGGCGAGTGTCGGCTATCGCCATCGTCGCCGTTCCAGCAGGAATCCTATTAACTTTTCTTCTCATGGGACCGTTGGGCTTTGACAATGTGGCTAGTATTCTTGCTCTCATCTTCATCCCGATCGGCATCCCCCTCTACGTCTGTGCCCGTATAATCCTTTTGATTTTTTCTTTTTCTACACTTACTTCGCTGTCACGCGCTATTTACCAAACAGTCCAGTGGACCGAGTTTATACCTCACATTTAGCTATACGCAACCAAATTCGGATTCTGTAGTGAATAATATGACGAGGGAAGCGCCGACTGCGTCGACAGATACCTTGCTTGCCTACAGCGAGACATCACATAAATCACTAGCATTTGGTATTTGGGATAACTAGTGTGAGAGGGGTAAAACTAGAAGATATATACTAATAAAACAAGATAAGGAGAAAGGGACATAAGATTTATGATCAAGGAAAGATGTGCGGTTTAACTTGATATGCATGAAGCATGAAAGGGGTTCGACATGTAGTAAAATAATGGATCGACCATTCAAAAAAAGTGGTTGTTACTACATTCAAGCAGATTTCCGCAGCTTCTTCGGCGCAGACAGAAAAACGGCGCAGGCGTAAAGATCTACCGCAGTCGGTTGAGCTGGCAAAGGGGATGAAGATTTTGGCACAGACAATGTCGAGACGGACCTGGATATTACGAATGGCGCCCGGGGAGAGATTGTGGGAAATATTCTGCATCCAGATGAGCCCGATATTGCGGATGAATCCATAGTGCACTTAAAATATGTGCCATCGTATATCCTGGTAAAGCTGGACCGTACGAGAGCTTCTCGACTCGAAGGACTCGACGAATCTGTCATTCCTGTGGAACCACGAACAATATCTATGCAAATCTCGATCAAGACACGAGAAGGGAAATTAGTAAAACGCACCGTCAAGCAAAAGCAGTTTCCTATTACTGCGGCATATGCATTCACAAATTACCGTTCCCAGGGACAAACACTCCCATATGTCATTATCGACATCGCGACTCCTCCCTCTGGCACGCTCAACCTATTCAATCTATATGTTGCGTTGTCAGGAGTTCAGGGCGATCCTCAATAAGGCTGCTGCGGGATTTTGATGACAATCTATTCAAGCAGTCACATAGTGTCGCTTTGATGGATGAGGATGCTACGCTTGAGGAGTTGAACAGGATTACCAAGAGATGGTGGCAGGAGATGGGTCGAGATAAGAGGAACACGCGGGAGAAGGATCACAGATAGCTTCCATTATGTATACACACATATTGAGGTAGATACTTGGCCAATGAACGAGAGCGGAAAGGCGAGAAAGACGAGGAGTAGAGAGTCGAGGCGTGCGGACGGTGGTCTCTGATCAAGTACGGCAAAGTTCGGAAGTTCGGAATTTATTGTCGGAAAATCTCGGGTTCACCGTAAACATTATGACACTGACAGAGACCTTGCAAGCAAGGTAACATGTGAAGCGGTTCCAAGCTCATACACGAGCATGAAAGCGGAAGCGAGTGGTGCGTTCTATTTATTGCCAATGCGGGTGAAAAGGGGGCATATCAAAGAGGCGCAAGTGCATGAATATGCAGCTCATGGGGCGGGGACAGAACCGAAAGGTCAACGTGAATGCGGCAGGCTCGCGTGCAGAGCCTATTATAATTCCTTTAATCTTCAAGCTTCAAGCCTCAAGCAGCGTATTTCCATTGATACGAAGGAAGTAAACTCGCCATGTGATAAAAGGTACTGGAGGTCTTTGTAAGTTGTTGCAGATCTCTGGATGCGCTGTGAGGATTAGATTATTGGACGTGAATACGACAAAGCCTGGAGACGCCACGGGGGTACTGTACTTGAAGTTGAAGCTTTGATGTCGGGCCGGCTATCTCCTGCGCTCTAGCAATCACAGTTAGACGTGGAGAGCCAATTTTGTCTAAATTTCTAGAGCCACGAACACCAGCCAGACCTAGAAAGCTTATGGCTGGAAGGAGGATGCACATATGGCCGGAGGATCGGTCGAAAATACTTCGGAATCCGGATCGGGACGGCACCATTGTGGGCCGAACTGACCTCCCCGCCAACCACATTCATCGCACACATCATCTTAAGCTTGCACTCGCATCTCCAATGCGGTCTTGTTGATTATTTAGACCTACTCGCTTCCGGCAAGCTATGTAGCGCGCCGTTTCTCGGTATGTATCTCCCCTGTCCTCACTGCACTATCAACTAACTTACACTAGTAGACCGCACCGCTTCTCTCATTCTACTCCTCCTGCATCAGGCCTCAGACGCGAACCATGCCACCAGTGCCTACATGCTTCTTGGTGAATATGACCACCGCCTTGAGCTGGATTCTCTCCAGATAAACGACAATCACCCGCTGGGCATCGCGGCACAAACTCACCCTCACGCCGAGGGCAACGCTCGCGACGGATGCGAAACTGCTCCACTGACCGGCGTTGGGTTTTCTGCTTTTCCTCCTGCTGTGCTGCAGGTTGCGGCTGATGGGGTCATTGGAATTGGCCTCCACCGCGGATGGAATCATGAGGTTGACGGCTGTCGCTGAGACCACTGGTAAGTCCCTTTTTCTTGCGCGGCGATGAGGGCTTCTGGCTGAGTATTCTCTCCAGCTCCGGTGTTAGATCGTAATTGGTCCCTCTTTAGTGTAGACCATCATTAGCTCTGTTGCTTGGGTATCGATTACCGAACAGTCCACATGGTCGAGAATGGTAAGCGATCATTGCATCAACTTATTCAGGCCACTAATACCTCGCATAGATCGTGACAAGGTCGTCTTATTTTGACCTTAGCACGCCAGTCGTGAAGCTCGCAGGGATCGCCCTTTCAGACGTGCGCGCAAGTCTCAGGCAACATCCCTCTTCCTTCGACTCGTCGTCGTCTTCGGCCACCCTCTTTCCTCGCGAGCTACCATCATCACTACGGTCATTGCACATCTTCATGTCAGCCCCGCGCGCATTCTTCTCCAAGCACAGGCCCTACCACACATGTGATAGTCTCATGAAGTGAATGATGTAGATGGGAGGAGATGCGCTGCTAGCAGCCGTAACAGCTGCGACTCTTCCTCTTCCGCCTCTTTCTCCCACTGGCAGTAGTGCGCTTTCTCGCTCCGCGCGCTGAATGCAAACATCAGTAAAATGTGTCGCTGTTTGCAGATGGATGACTGGGGCACGACTCAGCCTGGTGCGGTAGAGGTACATTGGTTGTATGAATTTCTCTTCTCGGTAAGCAACCTGTTTTTGTGTTCACTCATCCACCTGACGTCTTCTTATAGTCACACTCCGCCCTATTCCCTCCCTTCAGGCACTTAGGAGTCGTCATTATGAGTCATCTACGCCATGTTTCTCTGTTACTGCGCATCCAGCATAATCATTGTCTCGTTTGCGCTATACTCACCCCCTACTATGTCTGGACTCATGTCAAATTATTCATTGTCATTTCACCCTACGACCTTTTACGGCATCATTTTGCACTTCGCGCTCTTGAGATCTTCACTCAACCACGAAGAGGTCATCTGCTTCAACCGCGGCGCGGCGGACGCCAGGGTGGTGAGGCCCCCAGAGACCACCACCCCTTTCGGACGCGCGCACAAAGGTCAGGCGATCTGCGCCATCTCATGTACTCTAGATCTGTCTCCGTTGTGCCGCGCTCTGCGGGTGATCGTAAAAATCACTGGCAAGTTCCTCTTTCGTGCATGACGAAGGCGCTTACTGATGAATGTCTTCCAGCCCTGCGGCTCGATCATGCTCGGTTCGTCCGAATGGCACCTTCAATGGCGTCTCTGGATAAGCATGCTTTCAAACTTCCCTATCGAGCTGTCTTCTTCCAGCTCCACGTTGTGAATTCTGCATGCTGTGAATTCTACCCTGGGCCTTTGAGCCTCGCCTTTTGCAACCTTGCTGTGCGCCGCGTGGCCATTGATCTCGAGACCCAACCCAATATGTGCTCCATTATAAATCGATTTTCACTCTGCATGTCCGATGTGTCATGTTGTTCTGCTTCAATTTTATCTCTGCCCTGGCCCTGCAGACGACGCAGTGTGTCTTTATCAGACAGGCGCTCATCTCGCCTCGCTGACTACACGCCAATCAGCGCGGGATGGAGATCAGCGGACATCACTTGCTATCTGCTGTGCAGAAAAACCAGGCGCTCCAACCCCGGAACGACCCAGTGGACCGTGCCTTGCCTGCCTACCATTCACCGCCTAAGGCCCGATTTCCAGCGCTTACCTTCATCATATCTGGGATAAACGGTGTCTTTCGTAGTGGCCGCAAGCGCTCAAGAGGACTCGCGATATCCACGAGGCGAGCCCGATATGAATCTGCTTATCGCAGGCATCTCGTGACTCCACCATAAAATAATGCCCTGCAGCATGAGGACGGGCGTGAACGATGCTGGCACTACTTCTGCCCATTCTCCTCGCCTTGTCGTCCATCCTGCCCGCCCAATCCCTCGCCGTGAACAAATCGTTAGCGCTAGAGGCTCCCGTCGTCGCTCTCTCCGCCGCGGCGAACCTCACTACCGCCGATCCTACTGCCGCCTGCAAAGATCTCGACACTTGCCGCAGCCTATACTCTATCATTCAGACCTGCCTCGCCACGATTTTTGCGTGTGTGTGGGTTGCTGTGCACCGTAATGTCCCTGCTCCAAGAACCGAGCCGAAATACAGTTCGAATGCCGTTAAGAAGGCAGCGCAGTGGCTTTGGTCGAAGATCTGCGATGAGAGGCAGTCAGTCATCGTTTTCACTGTGACTCTGCTAGCGCCCGAATGGGTCTTGGGGAAAGAGACACCCAGAGTATGCGAAGAGGCAAGGTGAAAAGACGGCCGAGCACGCGGAAAATCGAAGCACTTGGGTGTCGGTGCGAGGTTCATCGGAGGGTGAGTTACCCTTGATAGAGAAGAGATCCTCCTCGGATGCAATGAAAAATCGGTCAACCATTGCAGAGCCTGCAGCAGAGCCAGTTACGGAGACGGCAGACGATGAAGGAATTCGAAGCATTGGTGGATCACTGCCAGGCTCGGCCCATAATGAACTACCTTCAATAGAAGATCGGGTTGCATCCAGAGACATAAGCACCACCCACCCGACGCTCCGAGAGGATGAAATTGAATGTACGTGCAATTGTGTCATGCCGTGGTGTGTGTTATTCATTCTGGGTGCCAACAGGGACCCGTGCGAGGAGGGTCGGGCAATTGGATCAAGGTGCGCGTATTAATCCATCTGCCGATTGCACCTACTCACTTCAGCAATAGCGTGGACAGTGGCTCATGCATTTTTTATCATCGCAGGTGGATATCACGGCTATAACGAAGATGGTGCCCTCTATCCTCTGCATCCCAAAACAGTGGTCTCGCTGGTGGGGGGCGGAAAGCTAGTACCGCCTACGACAGGGGCGCTTTCCGACAGAAGCAAGGGTGATGTACTCTCCAAGGGGATAGCTATCTTGCAGACGATCTGGTTCGTGATCCAGTGCATCGCGCGGCTTGCGGAGCATCTTCCGATCACGAACCTGGAAGTCATGACTCTGGCATACACGGTCATGACCGTGGCCATGTACATCGCGTGGTGGGACAAGCCGCAGAACGTCAGCTGCGCCATTCGCGTACCGGTAGATTCAGATCGACAAACAGCGGAAGTTGACGACGGCGATTTTATATATCTACGCGCGATCGGACACTATGTCTTGGGCAGTCAGGACGACGAAGTGGTCCTGCGCTCCTTGCGACGCGTCCCGACGTTTTGGGCCGGGGTTCCCGACCCAGATGTCGTGCTCAAAGCTGACATCATTGCGCTGCCGGTGGCGATGGCATTCGGCGCGGTTCATTGCCTCGCCTGGTCATACCCATTTACTTCTCACGCCGAGCTGCTATTGTGGCGAACGTCGGCGATCGTAATAATTTCCGTTCCTGCAGGAGTCTTGATAATGTGTTGTCTCATCATGAAAGCAGACGTGTCACCTAAGGGCGTTAAAATCGCGGGTGGTTTTATAGGTCTTATTTCCATCCTTATCGGCGCCCCTCTTTACATCTGCGCCCGCATAATCTTTTTCATTTTTGCTTTTACTACGCTTGCTTCGCTACCTCATGCCATCTACCAAACTGTCCAGTGGACCGATTTCATCCCTCATATTTAGTTATATGCATGCACACTCCAAAGGAAAATATTCAATTGATTAAGTGTTATGAGTCCCCTTACGAATGTAAGGAACGAGTTGTGCTCTGTTTTTGTCATAGTCGATGCGGCGAGTAGAACAAAACAGACATCCTTGTCGCTCAGTAAATATGAATCATATGATACTGAACTACTAGTGACAGAATGAACGTACTCAATTTTCCTGCGAGTAGTACAGGCAGAACACGAAGACTATACGTGAGCAGAGCAGAGGTGAGGGCGAATGATCACCAGGTCTATTAAGTGGCGCTCCGCGGTGAGGGATAGGGTAGGCGCTGTATTGCTTTGACGACTGTCCGCGGACTTTCACACGCAGTGATCTATGATAGTGCCAGGCTTCGCTGGGCAGAATGTGTATGCGCGGAATATGGCGTCCTTCGTTGTTCAACGCATAGATCAGAAGAGCATAGCTAGAAAGACGGCCACTAGCGGCACGCACAGTGAGATCCTAGAAATTCAGCATAGCAGTATAGAGAGTAAGCTCGCATAGGTGCTGGATAGAAATGGGTGACATATGCCCGCCGCATGCTCCGATGTGCTGGAATGGTATTCAGTCCATTCGTGAATCTGGAAACTAAACAGTACTGGATGTCGAAGTCGATGCGATGAGATTCGGAGATGCAAGTCGTACTAAAGTCCAGATGGGGGACATCGCGTCGCAAATTTGCGTTGTACGTATATAAATATAAAGTCCATGAGGAAGATGCTGGGAAGATGGCGGATCGGTTGAAAAATACTTCGAATTCGGAATCCGGATCGGGACGGCACCGCTGTCGGCCGAACTGCCCCTCTTCTCCGCCAACCTCTACTATCGCACGCGTACACAATGTCTTATACTTACACTCGCATCTCCATTGCGGTAATATTGACTGTCTAGACCTACTTTTTCTACTGGGGGTCATGTAGCGTGCCGTTTCTTGGTATGAATCTCTCGTTTTCCTCGCCGCGCGGTTAACTAACGACACGCTTCTATAGCCTGCACTATCTCCCTCATTCTACTCCTCCTCCACTAGTCCTCAGGCTTCAGCCACACCACGAGTGTCAACAAGTTTCTTGGTGTACACGACTACTGCAATGCATCACATTTTCTTTTCCCAAGTCAACGGCAATTGCGTCGCTGGGCATCTGCGGCACAAACTACAGACTCAACTATCGCGCTGAGGGCAACACTCGCGACGGATGCGAAACTGCCTCACTGACTAAAGCTGAGATCTCTGCTTTCGGACTGGTTGCACTGGAGTATGCGGATGATGGGGTCATTTGGAGTATCCACCGCGAACTGGGTCGGGAGGTGGACGGTTGTCGTTGAGACCACCAGTAAGTCCTTTTTCTGGGTGTAGCAATGAAGGTTTCTCGCTGAAAATTGTCTCCAGTTGTGGTTCTATAGCGTGTTGGCTTTCTTTCCAGTCTAGACCGTCATTGGCTCTGTTACTTCGACACCCACACCAAACGGCCCTACATGGACAGGAATGGTAAGCTATCATTGCATCATCTTATAGGTAAATGCGCTGAAATCTCTGCCAGATCGCGACGAGATTACTTACTTCAACTACGATGCCCCATTCGCCAAGCTCACACAGACCACCTTCCAGACGTGCGCGCAAGCCACAGGCGACCTACCCCTCTTCACACTTTCTGCAGTCCATTTTTGCCATCTACCATCATCACTATAGCCAATGCATACCTTTATGCCAGCCCCGCACGCGAAATGATCTTATGGCGTGCTTAGCCTGTAGTGCTTAATATCCGGGGGATGGGTGCGACCCTTGATCGATCAGTGGCGTGTCAGCGGGCAGTCAAGGGAAGGATGGGGCGGTTAGGAAGAGATGCGCTACTAGCAGCCATAACAGCTGTGATTCTTCCTCATCTGCCTCTCCGTCAGGTTGGCAGTAATGGAGGGATTCTCGGACTGCTCGCTCGCTCGCCATACAAGATGGGTACCTTCGCGCGCTCGATGCCAACATCAGTCAAATGTGTCGCTGTTTGCAGGGGGGATGGTTGGAGGCACGAATCAGCCGGGCACAGTCGAGGTCCATTGCCGCATGGCTTTTCTTCTTTCGGTGAGCAGCTTGATCTTGTGTTCTTGCACCCGCCTGACATCTTCTTCCAGTAGCACTCCGCCCCACTCCCTCCCCTCAAGCACTGAGGAGTCGACCTTATGAATCATCTACGCTGTGTTTTTCTGTCACTCCGTATTCTAGCATGATCCTTGTCTCGTTTGCGCTATAATTGCCCCCCGTTCCCCATTCTGACATGACTGAACTATGTTTTGTTCTACGTCAATTTCATTTCTACTTCACCCTACGGCCTTTCCCCCAACGCTTCGTTGATCCCAACCTGTTCATGGCGGAATTGATGAATGTACCCTGCCCGAGGGTGTTGAGTCTAATCGGAGCCTTTGACTCACACAGCATCCTCGAGGCGGTGCCTGCAAGCGCCCATCATCACTGCTATAAAGGACTTCCACTCAATGATCGCGTGGTTTGCAATATGACTGCGCGCGATGCTGCCCTCGCTACTGCAATTTCTCATCGCCTCCCTATTCGTCCAGCTCGCGAGCTCCCTCGTCGTAAATGCATCCTCTCCGCTGACTGCCCCCGTCGTTTCTTCTCTCTCCGTCGCTGTGAACACGACTGCCAACTCCACAAGGGCATGCGACGATATCCATACCTGCCGTACCCTATACTCCATCGTGCAGACCTGCCTCGCTACGATTTTTGCTTGTGTCTGGGTCGCAGTGCATCGGAACATCTCCGGGCCGAAGACGAGAATCATACACAGCTCTAATCCCATCATCAGTGTCGCACAGTCGCTGTGGGCCAAGATGCTCGATCAAAAGCAATCGCTTGTTGTTTTCCTCGTGACTCTCCTGGCGCCTGAATGGGTCTTAGCCTGGGCGATCCGACAAGCAATTCGGGCGCGACAGCTGGCGAGAGAACTTGAAGCAGCGAGGGCTGAGGCGGCGGAACTATGGGCAATGAGCCACGCAGAGCGGGTGTCAGAGGGAGGCTCACCAGCGGCTGAAGAGCAGGACAATCGAATCGCTGATATATCGCTGCAAAGTCCCCCCGATGACCAAATTCCTTTGATAGAAACACGGATCGCATCCAGCAGCACGAGCACTGCCCACGTGGCGCCCCCCGAGAATCACATAGAATGTACGTCCAGAGTTGCCGCGACTTGATTTGATTTGATTTATTTATTCAAGTCACCCATAGGGACCCGTGCGAAGCGCGTCGCGCAGTTGGATCAAGGTATGCGTATTTTCCGATCTGTAGATTGCACCTACTGACCTGAAACGTAGCATGGACAGTCGCACATGCATTCTTCATCATCATGGGCGGCTACCACGGGTATAATGAACACGGCCCCCTCTATCCTCTCGATCCCAAAACGGTGGTTTCACTTATCAAGGATGGCAAGCTGGTACCCCCTACAACAGACGAGCTTGCCGACAGAAGTAAAGGCGATTTCCTCTCCAAGGGCGTCGCTATCTTGCAGACATTTTGGTTCGTGGTACAGTGCATTGCGCGGCTTGCGGAGCATCTTCCCATCACGAACCTCGAGGTCATGACTCTGGCATATACGATCATGACCCTGGCGATGTACGTCGCTTGGTGGAACAAGCCGCTCAGTATCAACTGCGCCATTCGTGTACCGACTGCTTCCAAGGAAGCGAACGCTTCCCGAAAAAGTGTTATAGATATAGTCGGAGACTACGTCTTAGGCAGTCAGGACATCAGCGTAGACCTAGGCTCCTTGCGAAGGGTCCCAACATTTTGGGCTGGGAAGCCCGATGAATCCGACGTCGTCAACGCCGATATCTTTGCGCTGGCAGTGGCAGTGGCATTCGGCGCCGTTCACTGCATCGCCTGGTCCTATGCATTTGCTTCTCATAAAGAGCTATTGATGTGGCGAGTGTCGACCATGACAGTCGTCGTTGTTCCAGCAGGGCTCTTTATATCCTTGCTCCTCACTCGCGCAAAAATCAGTGTTGTTGAATCCGTGGGTGCTATTATTTGTATATTTTTCATCGCGGTCGGCGCCCCTCTCTACATCTGTGCCCGCATAGTCCTTTTGGTATTTTCTTTTACTACACTTTCTTCACTACCCTATGGCATTTACCAAACTGTCCAGTGGACCGAGTTTATACCACATATTTAGCTTTATGCACCTATTCTCTCAGCGTTTAACTGATTACACTTCATATTGGCATCTTTCAACTTTTGATTCGGGTTCGGGAGTTTCGTTGGTCGCAATACCAATTGAGCGAGCCGCCAAATGAATTCAATCTACGCGGTCGGTCGCACGAGATACTCACACACGAGGCATCCCTTCAGAAATAGAAGTGCCAGGAGCCGATTCAGCCTTATTAGTATCCTTCTTTTGCGGTCGAAGGGGAACTTGAAGAAAGATGATGGAGGGCAGAGTCCTGTTGACAGCCACAGATCATATCAAAGCTTTAAAGGCAGGTATATCATGCAGTAAGGTCCTAGTGTCTCAGTCCGTGTGGCGGAAGATAGAGAGGTAAAGCAAACAGTGGCTCGAACATGACCAGATGGCATATCGCCTCGCCGAGAGCTACAAAGCGCCATAAAATTGAATTACAGGAGTAAAATTCGAAGACTGTATGCCGGCGTCGATGCAATGAGATTCGCATAAGCAAGCCATTATATCCTGTGAGGTGCTGCACAGGCGGCAAAGCTTGAAGGAAGGTCGACAGCCTCGGGTTGAGCTGCACGCTGCGGCAATTGTGCACGAAAATCCAATATTGCTGTCGTACTCGTAAAGTTTTCAGATCTCAGAGCTCGAGAGTCGTGAAATCAGAGATCATAGATTGAATGAAATGGCCGAGTCGTGAACGTTCGGTCGAAACGTTCTTCAAGGATCCGGATCGGGACGGCAATGTGAGCTTACATGATCACGCGATCACGCCCGTTGACGCTGACCTCGCAGACCTCGGCTTTTCAATCATCTGCTGGCCCTTGGCGAGTCATGTAGACGTCCGAAGCGCGCCGTTTTCCATATGCATACTGTCAACTTGTGTGTAGTATAAACGACGTCATATCGCCGTGTCCCGCTCCTTCTTCCGCCTGGCACAATCGCCCAGCAGCAATGCGCTTCGTTCTTTCGCAGGTCAACAGCAGGCGCGTGCATGACAGGGACAGACTTGGTCTTCAGGTTGAATGCGACACTTCAGAAGAATGAAAACACGCTCTGCTCTATGGGATTGGGCTTTTCTTGAATCTGGTGCTGCTGCTGGTGATGGTGAAAAGTCTTCAGGAGCGTCCTTCTATCTGGTTGGGATTTGAGGCTTTTCGTTGAGATTGGCGGTGAGTCTCTGTTTCGTGGGCGATGATCATACGTATGACTGATCAGACCCATCAGCTGTGGTAGTGGATTTGCTCACGCCTTTCCCAACAATAAGACCACTCGAGGCCATTGATACCACATCCTAGGCGGAGTTGCCAAACATTCATCCCAGTCTGCGGCAAGACCATCACCCTCTCAGACGCTCATCCAAGTGCTAGGAGCCCCACCCCATCTTTCCTGGTCCATCTTCGTCGTGCCTCGCTCTATAAGGTGACTGATCGTATGAGCAACTTGAACGATTATTCAGACTACTGGTGAGTCCCTTTTCGTGCGCAGTGATGACGGCGTGTTGCTGATGAATGTCTTCAGCTGCGGTGCTGAATGATACAGGGTGTCATGAACTTGGTTGCCGAGACACGTAGTACTGAACCAACCCAGCATATATGGGCTGTCTCATCGCCTTCCGCGCGTTGCTCGCGTCTCTCCTGGGTGTGGTTATGGGCGTATCTTTCAATCACGGCACACCAGATGCAAACGCAGAGGTCGCCGAGACTATGGCCCTCTTTCGGACACGTGTACTACAAGAGTTTGGCGACATACAATATCCGTTCTTCGACCTTATATCTCCCTCTGCCTCGCACTCTAAGCATCCTGCTGTCCCACCACGTTATCCTCCACCACGTTATCCGCACCTCGCTATTCTCGATGGACCTATGGCTGGCTCAGTCGGTTCAATAATTACCTTCCACGTGGTGGACGCGATGGCCTAGGCGAATTTGGCCAGTGGGAAGGAGGGTGCACTTGCGATTAGAGGGGCCATGACTCTATCGCCCCTCCGCCTCCTTGGCGGCAAAGGCCAAAAGCAGAATATCCAGAATTCGCATTCACTCAGTGCGCAAACTGGAGTACTTCCGCGCGCGCGACACCCACAGCAGCAAAGAAATCGCTGATCGTAGGCGAGTAACTGGGCGCATGACGCGGCCTAAATATCTGTTGGTTGGAGCGCCGCCAAGCACCTTTGCGTTCTCTTTCGGTAAGCATCTTTCGTTTCTTCCTCGAATCTACCTGATGTTCTCTCTTAAAGCTGTGTTCCTCTATTTCCCCTGTCCTCTAGGCAATTAGGACTGGTCCATTTTTGCTAGCCGGATCTCTCTCCTCCTGCGTACTTCGTGGGCTCAACATCTCGATTCGCGCTCCAGATATCCATTCCTTACCCTGCATCCCGCTATATCCGATGCACCATGTTTTTGCGCGTCAATTTCATCGCTAGTTTCACCATACTGCGTGGTGCGCCTTTCTCGGACGGGTCCTTCTCTATCGCCTCGCTGACAACACGTAGATCAGCGCGGGATGCAAATGAATTGACAGTTCAGGTCTTCTGCCTAGAATGTCCAGGCGCCATGTTTCTCCGGCGCTGCGCACTTCTGCGTGTATCCCTTCATTTGCGCTGCGATGTCCCTCGCAGTCCATTCCGTTATATCCGCCGCGCCGTGTTGCCCCGCGTCAATTCATTTGTACATTCACTGGCCAGTTAGTGTGCCTTTCTCGGGCAATTTCTTCCCTATTGCCTCGTGGACCGCACACCAATCAGCGCGGGATGAACGTGAACGGACATAACTTGCTATCTGCGATGCAACAGTAGATCGCCGCGAGCGCTATCTCCACCATCGTCAGATGAATCGCGAAAATCGGCACATATCGAGGGCTTCATCGACTTCCTTCGCTTCTGGCGGGCGACCATGAGGACCCCGTAGAACTTGCGATGTCCTTGCGGCGAGTTTGGAATGGCCCTTCCTGGGGCGGCTACCCCATGATTTTCCTATAACATCAGTCTCGAGCAGCATTAGGGTGATGACAAACCATGCTACTCTTCCTACTTCCAATTCTTGTCGCTCTTCCTTCCTTCCAGCCCACATATTCCCTAGTCGTGAACACGACATCGGCGCTTCACCCGCCCGTCGCAACTGCTCTCTCTACTGCCGCGAACCTCACTACCGCCGATCCCGCAGGCGCATGCGACAATCTCAATACCTGCCGCAGCCTATTCTCCATCGTTCAAACCTGCCTCGCCACCATCTTTGCGTGTGTATGGGTTGCTGTGCACCGCAATATCCCTACCCCCCAAACCAAACCGAATTACAGTTCCAACCCCGTCAAGAAAGTGGCACAGTGGCTGTGGCGGAAGATCCTCGATCAGAGGCAGTCAGTTATCGTTTTTATTGTTGCCCTCCTTGTGCCGGAATGGGTCTTGGCGTGGGCTATCCGACAAGCGCTGCGAGCACGGAAGTTAGCTAGCCAGCTTGAGGCAGCGAGAAAATACGCAATGGAGAACTGGGAGGAGGGTCACCCAGAGTATGTGAAGGAGAAAGATGCAGAGACGACCGAGGAAGCGGATAATCGAAGCACTGGGAAATCGCTGCGAGGTTCATCGGAGGGTGGGCGACCTTTGAAAGAGAGGAGATCCACTTCGTATGCAACGGACATTTGGACAGTCATTGCAGATCCTGCGGGAGAGCCAGGTGCAGAGACGTCAGACGATGAAGGAATTCGAAGCATTGGTGGATCACTGCCAAGCGCGACTCATGATGAGCTCCCTTCAATAGAAGCACAGGTCTCATCCAAAGACATAAGCACCACCCACCCGACGCTCCGGGAGGATGAAATTGAATGTACGTGCAATTGCGCCATGCCGTCGTGTGTGTTATTCATTCTGGGTGCCAACAGGGACCCGTGCGAGGAGGGTCGGGCAATTGGATCAAGGTGCGCGTATTAATTCATCTTCCAATTGCACCTATTCACTTTAACAATAGCGTGGACAGTAGCTCATGCATTTTTCATCATCGCGGGTGGATACCATGGCTGTAATGAGAATGGTCCCCAATATCCTCTGCACCCCAACACGGTGGTCTCGCTGGTAAGGGATGGAAAGCTGGTGCCCCCTACGACAGAGGCGCTTTCAGACAGAAGCAAAGGCGATGTACTCTCCAAGGGCATCGCTATCTTGCAGACGATCTGGTTCGTGGTGCAGTGCATCGCGCGGCTTTCCGAGCATCTCCCGATCACGAACCTAGAAGTCATGACCCTGGCGTACACGGTCATGACCGTGGCGATGTACATCGCGTGGTGGGACAAGCCACTGAACGTCAGCTGCGCCATTCGCGCACCGGCAGATCGAGAGCAACAAACAGCAGAAGCTGGCGACGTCAATGTCAAAGGTTTGGCCAT
This sequence comes from Athelia sp. TMB, assembly GCA_014898675.1. NCBI lineage: Eukaryota > Fungi > Basidiomycota > Agaricomycetes > Atheliales > Atheliaceae > Athelia > Athelia sp. TMB. The sequence goes on from JACXVL010000308.1 coordinate 66,446, forward strand.
GGGCTATGTCTTTGGCGTACAGGACGACTTTGTGGACCTGCGCGCCTTGCCACGCGTCCCGACGTTTTGGGCCGGGGAGGCCGACCGAGATGACGTGCTCAAAGCTGACGTCGTTGCGCTGCAGGTGGCGATGGCATTCGGCGCGGTCCATTGCATCGCCTGGTTCTACCCATTTGCTTCTCACGCCGAGCTACTATTGTGGCGAATTTCGGCGATCGCAATCATAGCCGTTCCAGCAGGAATATTATTAACCATTCTTCTCAGCCGGGGAGGTTCCATCGACGCGGTTAGGGCTATGTTTCCTGTTTCCGTCTTCACCGGCGCCCCTCTTTACATCTGCGCCCGCATAATCCTTTTCATTTTTGCTTTTACTACCCTTGCTTCGCTGCCCCGCGCCATCTACCAAACTGTCCAGTGGACCCAGTTCATCCCTCATATTTAGTTATGATACCTACACTCCAGATATTTGAATATTCATGTTATCAATTTGCATATCAACATCCGTCAATCTGGACTGCTTTCAATGGATTTTGTACCCCCTGGCGCTCCACTCTAGAGACCGTGCTCTCCTCCATAGCCTTTGCAGTGTCGCAGGGAGGAGTGAAAATCTTGAATAGATTGTTGCGCGATGTATGATTATGGAAGGGCGATCTTTCGAGTGAATTTTTGATTGCAAGAAGCAGCCCAAGTTTTTCAACAGCGATGCGCCATATAGAATCTTGTTAATGAAAATGGAGCATGAGCGTTGCGAGCTCTCACTGAGGGCGCGCATATTAGGTCGGCCGTCGTCACGATGGCACCAATGTTAAGGCCTCGCCAAGCAGCATGTCCATATGCTTATGTATTCGACGGCACAGATTCGATACAGAAGCAGTGGCAGTTGGTGCATCGGCGAGGACTTTCGAAGTGAGGATTTTGAGCTGTTGAGAAAAGCGCGGCAGCTCTGAGATAAAGGCGTACCTATCGAATAATCTGGCCTTGAAGATGTTTCCGCGGTGGGGCTTCTTATATTAGATCAGCTCTTTACAGCTTAGAGGACTGTTCAAGGAACTAAGCGCCTAGCGATCTGTGACAATGAGGCGGGCAAAGTGTTCGGAGAGAATAGAAAGGTGTGCGAGAACATACTGTCGGCAAAAATGCGAGAAATGTGGGACCCGAAATGGGTTCCGCTACGCTCTATACAGCGCTAAACGGATGTGAATTCCTTGTAAAAATATTTGAATAACCGAAGACTAGGTCCCGAAGTGGCGAAGCAGGGTGTAAGACCCTGGGGATGTTCAGTGCACGATCAGAGTTGAAGGTGGGGGGCAGTTTAAATATCGTGTCTCGATGGGTAAACCCTGCGCGTAGACCACTGTACGTGTAGAGCAAGTGTCAGCGAGCTCCCAGATATTGAAGGCGCTGATTCAGAAGCGCTAAGAGTGAAAGGAATAAGTTGGATTGGGTTCTGTCAAACGAGACATCGGAATCCGGATCGGGGCCTCAAACTGAGATTACATCACCCTCAGTCAACTGTCGGCCTCGCTGAACCGAGCCGCACCAGTCCATCGCCTCCCAACGCCAACGAGAAGATGCGAGTGCATGATTCCAGCAGATTCCGCCAGGCGTAATATGAGCCCAATAGTCCAGTCCATGACGCAGCTAGCGGGTCGAGGAAGGGGGAAGGCTTAAACGGACGGTTGTGCGATGTATGATCCTAGAAGCGCGATAAATTGAATGAGATTGACATTGCAAGAAGCAGCTGCCCGATTTTGCCAGCAGCGAGGCACTATGTAGGATCGTATTAGTGAAAGTGGAACTTTGGGGCCGCGAGCCCCGAACCAGGGCGTACGTGTTAGGTCGGGTGTTGTCACGATGGCTGCAATACCGAACCCTCGTGAAGTAGCATATACCCGCGCTGCATATAATTGACGGCATGGATCCAAACTGAAGTGGTGGCAGTTTATGCGTTGGGGAGGAATTTCGAATTGAGGCTTTTGAGCTGTTTCTCAAAGCGCGCTGAGCCTGAGATAAAAGGGCACCTTTCTAGGAATCTGGCTTCTAAGATGCTTCCTTGGTGGGGATTTCTGTTCTATAGGCTTCGAAGACTGTTCAAGTTTGCGGACATAAACAGGCAGGGATCTGGGATAGTGCCAGGCTTCGTTGGGCAGAACGTGTATGCGGGGAATATAGCCTCCTTTGCTGTTCGACGCACAGATTAGATGAGCATGGCCAGGAAGACATCCCTTGGCAGAACACGCATTGAGATCCTAAATTTCAGCATAGCAGGATAGCGAGGTGGATCGCATAGGCGCTGGATAGAGATAGATGGTGTATGCTCGTCGTATGCCCGTCGTATGCATTGATGTGTTGTAATGATATCCAGTCCATGTTTGAATTTGAAGACTATATAGTACAGAATGTCGAAGTCGGTGCGATGAGATTCAGAGATACAAGTCTACTGGAGTCGAAAGCGGGCCGGTAATCTCGAGTCTATACGGGGAACCCTCGCGTCGCAGATTTGCATTGTGCGTGTGCAATTGACGTTGGCGAGCTCCCAGATTCAGAGGGTCCACAGCTAAACAGCCTGTAGCTGGCCGTGGACGTTCGGTGAAAAATCTTCGGAATCTGGGACGGTTGAGTTTACGTCATCCGGGCTTGAGCGAGCCGTCCTCATCTTCGGCGAGTCATTCTTCTACACCCTCTTTACATCTCTCCTATCTCTTGGCGAAGCTATCTGCTCCCCAGCCTGCAGAGACCATGACCCTCTCTGACACCCGTTCAAGGGCCAGCCGACCATGGCCACCGTATCTTCAACAGTCCGTCTTCGTTGGGCCGCGCTCTCCGACGTGGCTAATCAGGTTCGGGAGTGAGACGATCATCGGGACTTCTTAGTGCTGGCGAGTCCTCTTTCGTGCGCAGTGATCAAGGCGTGCTGCTACCGAGTGCTCCAGGTATTGAACTTGGTCCCGCGGGCTGTCCTGAGCCTTGCTGCCGAGACACAGTGCCCAGCCAGCCCAGTATGTGCGGACTATCATGTCGTCTTCTATACCATTCTCACATCTCTACTAGACAAGCAACGTCTGTACGTCTCAATCGCAGTCCGCCAGATACAGAGCTCGCAGAGATTGTGACTTCCATTCGGGGGCGCGTGTTACAAGCGCTGAGCGACTTATCCCATCTTCCTGTTCCCGTTCTTCTTCCATATCACCCAACCTGTCCAGCACTCTATGCATCCCGCTGTTTTGTCACATCCATCGCGCCGCATACTTCTTGATTGTCCCATGTAGGGCTCGTTTGGCTCAATACTCTCCATCCACGCGACGGGCGCGATGCCAAGGTCAGCCTGACCAGCGGAGAGAGAGGATGTACTTATAATAGGAGAGGCCAGGGCTCCATCATCTCTCCGCCTCGTTGGCGACAATGGCGGAAGATCCGGAATTCTCACTAGCTCGGGTACCTCCACGCACTTGGCACCCACAATAGCAGCGGCATCGCTGTTTGCGCGCGAGTAACTGGGCACATGACACGACCTGAACGTCCTTTGACTGGAGCACCACCAACCATCTTTGCATTTCCTTTCGGTAAGCATCTTGTGTTTCTTCCTCGAATCTACCTGACGTTCTCTATTAAAGCCGCATTCCTCTATTTCCCCTGTCCTCCAGGCACTTAGGAATGGTCCCTTTCCGCAAGCCGGATCTATCTCCTAGGGCGTACTTCGCGTGGCCATCATCTCGATTCACGATCCAGATATCCGTCCCTTACTCTGAATTCCGTTATATCCGACGCATCATGTCGTTTCGCGTCAATCTCACCTCTATCTTTACAATACTGCGTGTCACGCCTTTCTGAGACAGGCCATTCTCTATCGCGTCGTTGAGAGCGCTTAGATCAGCACGGGTTGCAAATGATTCGGCAGTTCAAGTCTTGCCCCTTCCATGCCTAGGCGCTACGTTATTCTGTTATTGCGAATCCCTGCATGGATTGTATTTGCGCCGCGGCTACCAACCTCCCTGTTGTCCATTCCGATATATCCGAAGCATCGTGTTATACCGCGTCAGTTCATTTACGCCTCCACCTCACGAGTTAGCGTGACCTTCTCGAGCGGGGCCTTCCTGGTCGCCTCGTTCATCGCACACCAATCGGCGCGGGATGCAAATGGGCGGACATAGCGTGCTATCTGCCGTGCAGAGTGGGTGGCTTGGTCCGATGAATTTCAACCCCGCATTGAGTGTTTTGTCGAGTTCCGTCGCCTCCCGCGGGGTGACCGTAGGACTTAGGAGCACTCGCGATATCCTCGAGGCGACTCTCATACCACTCTGCCTGCCGCAAACACCTCCTGATGCCACTATAAATCCCTCTATCGCAGGTTCAGGGAGGCCATGAACGATGCTGCCCTTACTCCTGCCAATTCTCCTCGCCCTCCCGTCCATCCCTCCCGTCTATTCACTCGCTGTAAATACGTCTTTGGCGCTATGCGCACCCGTCACCATTGCCCTCACTTCTGCCACGAACCTCACTACCGCCGATCCCACCAGTGCATGCGACAATTTCAATACCTGCCGCAGCCTATTCGCCATCGTTCAGACCTGCCTCGCTACCATCTTTGCGTGTGTGTGGGTCGCCGTACACAGGAATATTCCTGGTCCAAAAATCAAACCCGACTACAGTTCGAACCCCGTCAAGAAAGGCGCACAGTGGCTGTGGCGGAAAATCCTGGATCAGAGGCAATCAGTCATCGTTTTCACTGTTACCCTCCTGGCACCGGAATGGGTCTTAGCTTGGGCTATCCGACAAGCATTGCGGGCGCGGGAGCTACAGAAAGAGCTTGAGGATGAGAGGATACGTGCCAAGAGCCGGTGGGAAGAGAAACATCCGGATTATGTGAAGAAGCAAGGTGCGGAGACGGCCGTGGATTTGGATACTCGAAGCACTTGTATATCAGTGCGAGGGTCATCGGATGGTGTGTTATCTTTCATAGAGAGGAGATCTAGCTCGGATGCAACGGGAATTCGGACAGTCATCGCAGATCATGCGGCAGAGCAAGGTGCAGAGACGGCAGACGATGAAGGCATTCGAAGCATTCGTAGATCACTACCAAGATCGGCCCATGATGAACTCAGTTCAACAGGAGAACAGGTCGCATCCAGAGACATAAGCATCGCCCCCCTAACGATCCTGGAGGATGAAATAGAATGTACGTGCAGTTATTCCATGCCGTGGTGTGTGTTATTCATTCTAACCGCCAACAGGGACCCGTGCGAGGAGGGTCGCGCAATTGGATCAAGGTGCGCTTATTATTTAACTTGCCGGTTGAACCTACTCACTTTAGCAATAGCGTGGACAGTGGCTCATGCATTTTTCATCATCGCGGGTGGGTACCATGGCTATGATGAGAATGCAGCCCTCTATCCTCTGCATCCCAAAACAGTGGTCTCGCTGGTAGAGGGCGGAAAGCTAGTACCCCCTACGATAGAGGCGCTTGCCGACAGAAGCAAAGGCGATGTACTCTCCAAGGGCATCGCTATCTTGCAGACGATCTGGTTTGTGGTCCAGTGCATCGCGCGGCTTGCCGAGCATCTTCCCGTCACGAACCTCGAGGTCATGACGCTAGCGTACACGGTCATAACAGTGGCAATGTACATCGCGTGGTAGGACAAACCACTGAACGTCAGCTGCGCCATTCGGGTACCGGTCGACCGACAAACAGCGAAAGTTGACTACCCCAATTTTATAGATATCGGCACGATCGGAAATTATATCTTGGGCGCTCAGGACAGTGAAGTGGACCTGTGCTCCTTGCGACGCGTCCCAACGTTTTGGGCCGGCCACGGCGATGTGATCAAAGCTGACGTTATTGCGCTGCCGGTGGCGATGGCATTCGGCGCGGTTCATTGCATCGCCTGGGCCTACCCATTTACCTCTCACGCCGAGCTACTATTGTGGCGGGCGTCGGCGATCGCAATCATTGCGGTTCCAGCAGGAATATTACTAGCCATTATTCTTCTCACCCAGGTTACATTTTGGGGTTCCGACGTCGTAGCTATTGTTATGTTTACTGTTTCCGTCTTCATCGGCGCCCCTCTTTACCTCTGCGCCCGCATAATCCTTTTCATTTTTGCTTTTACTACGCTTGCGTCACTGCCCCGTGCTATCTACCAAACTGTCCAGTGGACCGAGTTTATCCCTCATATTTAGTTATGGCATCCACACTCCAAATACTTCAATATTCATACGATCAATCTGGACTGCTTTCAACGAATTTTGCACCCCCTGGTGCTTCACCTCTAGAGACTGTGCTCTCCTCCATAGCCTTTGCAGTGTCGCAGGGAGCAATGAAAATCTTGAATAGATTGTTGTGCGATGTATGATTATAGAAGCGCGATCTTTCGAGTGAATTTCTGATTGCAAGAAGCAGCCCAAGTTCTTCAACAGCGATGCACCATGTAGAATCTTGTGGGTTACATGAGGGTCGCGAGCGCGCCAGCTCTGAGATAAAGGCGTACTTATCGAAGAATCTGGCCTTGAAGACGCTTCCGCGGCGGGATCCTTATACTATATGATCAGTTTTTTTACAGCTTTGAAGACTGTTCACGGGATTAAACGTCCAGCAATCTGTGACAATGAGGCGGGAAAAGTTTTCGAGGAGGATAGAAAGGTGTGCGAGAACATACTGTCGTCAACAATGCGAGAAGTGTGGGACCCGAAATGGCGCCCGCTACGCTCTATACAGAGCTAAACGGAGGTGGAGTCCTTGCAAGAACATCCGAACGCACTGAAGACTAGGTCCCGAAGTGGCGAAGCAGGGTGTAAGACCTTGGGGGTGTTGCACAATCAGAGTCGAAGGTGGGGGACAATCTAAATCATGGGTAGTAAAACCTGCGCGTCGACCACTGTACGTGTAGAGCAAGTATCAGCGAGCTCCCAGATATGAAAGGCCCTGATTCAGAGGAGCTAAGCGTGCAAGGAATAAGCTGGATTGGGCGTTGTGGTGGTTCAGTCAAACGAGACATCGGAATCTAGATCGGGGCGGCAAACTGAGATTACGTCAACCCCAACATCGGCGGCCATAAGACTTTGGCTCGAATGATCGCCGCAGCTTACAATCGCGCAATGCTGTCCTCAGTGCTGTCATTTTCCCTCGTCTTCATACCATTCCAGTCCACCTATTCCCTCGCTGTGAACACATCCGTGCTATGCACACCTGTCACCTCTGGCATCTCCGCTGCGACGAACCTCACTGCCACTAATCCCGCTGGGGCATGCGATAATCTCAATACTTGCCGAAGCCTTTATGCCATCGTGCAGACCTGTCTCGCCACGATCTTCGCGTGCGTGTGGGTCGCCGTGCACCGCAATATACCTGCTCCAAAACCCAAGCCCAAATACAGCTCGAACCGCGTCAAGAAAGCAGCACAGTGGCTGTGGGCCAAGATCCTCGATCAGAGGCAATCGGTCATCGTTTTCACCGTGACTCTCCTAGCTCCAGAATGGGTTTTGGCATGGGCGATCAGACAGGCACTCCGAGCACGAAAGTTGGCAAGGGAGCTTGAGGAAGCGAGGATGGATGCAATGAAGCGCTGGGAAGAGGACCACCCAGAGTATGTGAAGGAGCAAGGTGCAGACACGGCCAAAGATGCGGAGAATCGAAGCACCGAGATATCACTGCGAAGCTCGTTGGAGGATGAGTTACCCTTGATAACGAAGAGATCCATCTCTAGCCGCCTGAGCACTTCTCCTGCGATACACCCGGAGGATCAGATAGAATGTACGTATAGAGATCCCGTGACGTGATATCTGTTACTTATCAAGTCTTGAGTAGGGATGCGAGCGAGTGGCTTGGCGCAATTGGATCAATGTACGTTTGATAATGGACCTGTAGATTCCCACTACTCACATTCACCGCAGCGTGGACCATAGTTCATGCATTTTTCATCATCATGGGTGGATATCATGGTTACAACAAGCACGGTCCGCTCTATCCTCTAGGCCCTGACGCGGTGGTCTCACTTGTTAGGGACGGAAAGCTAGTGCCCCCTTCAACAGAAGAGCTTTCCGACAGAAGCAAAGGCGATGTACTCTCTAAGATTGTCGCTATTCTGCAGACGATCTGGTTCGTGGTGCAGTGCATCGCGCGGCTCGCCGAGCATCTTCCAATCACGAACCTCGAAGTCATGACCCTGGCGTACACGGTCATGACACTGGCGATGTACATTGCTTGGTGGTACAAGCCCCTCAACGTCACCTGCGCCATTCGTGCGCCGGCAGGGCCGAGACCAGAGGCGCGGGGAATTCTCAGCAAGTTTAATGTTTGGGACAGGATAGGGCACTACGTCATGGGCAGACAGGACGATCTTGTGGACTTGTGCTACTTGCAGCGCGTCCCAACGTTTTGGGCCGGGCAGCCCAACGTCGTGGACGTCTCGCATGCTGACTATGTTGCGCTGCCAGTGGCGACCACATTCGGTGCGGTTCACTGCATCGCGTGGTCCTACGCATTTGCTTCTCACACAGAGCTCCTATTGTGGCGCGCGTCAGCGATCACTATTCTTGTCGTTCCAGGAGGAATCATATTAGCCATGATTCTCATCCCGTCAAAACGTCGGGGTCTTGAATACCTGGGTATTTTTCTTTTTGTCATATTCTTCTATATCGGCGCGCTTCTCTACATATTTGCCCGCGTAGTTCTTTTGATGTTTTCTTTTACTACGCTCGCTTCGCTGGCCCCCGCCATTTACAAAACTGTCCAGTGGGCCGAGTTTATACCTCACATATAGCTGGTCCTTTGCAAGCAGACACGAAATTCAAATCTTTTTGAGATGGGGAGGTGTGAGTGCATGCTTCTAGCTGACTCGAATGTCAAGCAAGCGCAAGGCGCAATATGAGCCCTATATAATAAGGTGCTCGTGTGGATGAGGTACGCCGAGAGCTCACTGCACAGGAAAAAATCACAGAAATGCACACCATTCTTGGGATAGTTGAGTATCATAGTTTCAGTCTAGGAAGTGACGGCACCGAGAGAGCGATGAGCAATTCCGATTCCGCATTCTTAGCTGCACTCAAAGTATGAGTAGAACATTGTGGCGCGGAGGCCGGGAGGCGCCGCCAGCGGCCAGTCGGAGCGGAGGTCGGAGGTTTCGTGTCGTAGCGTCAAGAACACAGACCACCACCACCTTCGAATTCGGTGCTCTCGCCTGCGCGTTACGCGCCCCGCCACCCCGCAGCAGCCTCCAGCCACCCCGCCCCTCCCACCGTCACTGGATTAGCGCACATCCTTAGGTTCTTCATCGGCGGGAACGTGTCTCTATTGCTACCAGCAAGAATTGGTTTACGACTCAGCTGAGCCTCGCTGAGGTTAATCGATGGTAAGTCCTGTGATATTCATGTCCTCTAATATGCCTGTCTGTCAGCTTTGCGGCTCGGTTTACAGGAACGAGTGCTCGGTCCTTGTGCACGTTGGCCTCCGCGAAAGCTTTGATCGTACCAGTCTTGGTGTGTCACTTGGGTGAGCAGCATGTACTTATCTCATTTCTCGCACTCACCTGACGTCTTCATCTAAATTCGTACCCAACGCAGCTATCTTCCCATGTGCACAGAATTTGCTGCGTTGAATCGTCTACTCACTGTGTTGCTTCGTTACTGCACATCCCACATGGTCATATTCGCACTTTCCCCATGAAAACTTGCCCGTTCCTTCAGTCTCGTTGAGCCGATTAAAGTGAACGGACTTAGCCTGCTATCTCCAGTCCAGCGCCAATGATTGCGGGTTATCTGCGATCTTATCGCATTCGCAAGGACGCGCTCTTGGCTTATATGCATTGGACGGGTCTTGCTAATGTCAGCAATGCCTATGAAGAGTCCAGTAGCACGCCAGTACACCTTGATACTTGGACGTCCGCTACAGAGCCAAGTGAAGTGACCGGGAAGAACAGGAGCCCGGCTTGCTATGTATACAGCATCCTCGAAGGGTCTAGACTCAGACGCGCAAGCGCCCAAAGTCTGATATAAAGCCCTCACATCAATCGAATGATTGCGTTACGATTGTGCACGATGCTGGCCTCACTGCTGCCATTTCTTCTCGTCTTCCTGCCCACCCAGCCTGCCTATTCCCTTGCCGTAAACACATCCTTGGTGCCACATGCGTCCGTCACCTCTGCTCTGTCTACCGCAACGAACCTCCCAGCCACTGATCCTACCGGTGCCTGCAAAGACCTCGATACCTGCCGCAGCTTGTACTCCATCGTGCAGACCTGCCTCGCTACTATCTTTGCATGTGTGTGGGTTGCCGTGCACCGCAATGTCCCCGCTCCGAGACCCAAACCCAGATACAGCGCGCACCCCGTCAAGAAAGTCGCGCAGTGGCTATGGTGGAAGATCCATGACCAGAGGCAATCTGTTATCGTTTTCACTGTGACCCTCCTTGCGCCAGAGTGGATTTTAGCTTGGGCGATTCGACAAGCGATCCGGGCGCGGAAGTTAGCGAGAGAACTTGAAGAGGCGAGGATGCATGCGGCGAAGCGCTGGGCGGAGAGCCAACCAGAATACATGGAGGAGAAAGATGAAGAGACGACCGAGGATGGAGACCACCGAAGCACTGGTGTTTCCCTGCGAAATTCATTGGAAGATGAATTACCTTTGATAGAAAAGCGACCCGCGTCCAGCAGCATGAGCACTTCTCATGTGATACGCCCAGAGGATCAAATTGAATGTACGTCAAGAGACGCTGAAAACATGGTATACGCTAACCATCCAAATCATGAATAGGGATCCGAGCGAGCAACTTCGCGATATTGGATCAATGTATGTGCGATTTTTTACCTGAAAGCTCCGCCTACTGACATGGCCTGTAGCATGGACAATAGCGCATGCATTTTTCATCATCATGGGCGGATATCATGCCTACAATAAGCAGGGTCCGCTTTATCCCCTAGGTCCCAGCGCGGTGGTCTCGCTTGTCAGGGACGGCAAGCTGGTGCCACCTACGACAGACGAACTTTCTGACAAAAGCAAAGGAGATGTCTTGTCCAAAGGGATCGCTATTTTGCAAACGATCTGGTTCGTGATGCAGTGCATCGCGCGGCTTGCTGAGCATCTACCAATCACGAACCTCGAAGTCATGACATTGGCGTATACTGTCATGACTGTGGCCATGTATGTTGCTTGGTGGGACAAGCCGCTGAATGTCAGCTGCGCCATTCGTGCCCCGGCGGTTTCTGCGGCAGAGGAAGTCGATGATAGCGATGTTTGGGACAGGTTCATAAACTATGTCATGGGCACTCCGGACGATGATGTGGACCTGCGCGCCTTGCAACGCGTCCCCACGTTTTGGGCCGGCAAGCCAGATTTCGATGACGTGTCGCGCGCTGATTATGTTGCGCTGCTGGTAGCGATGGCATTCGGTGCGGTCCACTGCATCGCCTGGTCCTACGCATTTACCTATCACAGAGAGCTACTGATGTGGCGCGTGTCGGCCGTCGCCATTATTGCCGTTCCCGCAGGAATCTTGATGTTCTTGCTTGCCGTTCAAATCGATCGTTGGGGTCTTCAATACGTGGGTTATGTTTTGGGTGCCGTTTCCATCTTCATCGGCGCCCCCGTTTATATCTCTGCCCGCGCGGTCCTTTTGGTTCTGTCTTTCTCTACACTTACTGCCTTGCCCCGCGCTATTTTCCAAACTGTCCAGTGGACAGAGTTTATACCTCATATTTAGCTTAATGCACCTGAACTCTTATGCTTAAATCAGATAACTTACGAATTGACGTCCGATCTTGAATGGCTTCAATGTGCTTCACACCCGCGGGTGATCTCGCCTACAAGGCACGCGACGCTTAATGGGCAAGTAAAAATTGAATAGTATGAAGCGGCTGTCGAGATATGGAGTAGAATTGTATTTTGTAGGATGCCTCAACTACATCAAAAGTAGAAATTGGATGCGTGCAGTAAGGCCTTCCACATTACGTCGCTCATTGGTGCCAAACTCTCGTGGATGATGCTCTGCATCTCGCGATTAGGTCGAAGAATGAGCAGGAGAAGTAATGGTACAATTGACGTACAACAACACGATTGGCTGGATATAATGGAATGCAAAGAGGCATGATCGCCATGGAAAGGGGATGATGGTCATAAAGGAGTAAGGTAGCTGGGCGTGTAGACAGATCAAAGTGGTCCCCTGTAAGTGCATCTATAGGAAGACATCAGATAAATACGAGGAAAGATACAAGTCATGCTTACCTGAAGGAGATGCGCAGATGGCGCGAGCGAATTTGGTACATCTGATTCTAAGGAACCAACGATCGCTTTCAAGGAGACAAAGAGGCGTCAGATGAAGATCTGTAGCTGTCACCGCAGAGATCAACCTCGTTCGTCTCGGCGCCCAATTGTTGTATGCTGAGTAGAAAGATCGCCCAGAGCCTCGCCCACCGCATGTATGCCAAGTACCCAAATGACCGGTGGGACCATCGGCGTGTAGGCATAGCGCCCATGCTTGATGAAGAAATGGTGTATGGGGCGGTGTCGAGCTGCGCGAGACCAACAAATCTGATGGCTCAGTCTCGGTGCAGTAGAGCAGCAAAGGATAGTGACGAAGTGCAATGAGAACGGAGTCGGTCGCCTGGCATCTGTGCGCGCTCGAAAGGGGTCCTGGTCTCCGCAGGCTTGGCGCTTGACGAGCCTCAGTTGAAGCATATGATTATGTCGTGATCTGCGAGAGATGTAAGGAGGGAAGGTGTGGAAGATGATGCATTGCTGACTTACCATTGCCCGTATCACTGCCAGGGGGGAACTCGATACAATCCAGCACCGCGGCTGAATGGGCCCGTCAGCGAGAGGCTTTCATTGCTGCGCACGAGAAAAGTACTCACCAGCCGTCTCAATGACAGCCGACTACCTCCCAATCCAATCCCCGGTGAGAATCACTCGTGGAGACCACATAATCCGCCATCTCTGACAGCACCAGCTCCAAAACAGGCAGCCCACCCTCGGTCAGCAGGGCGATTTCGAATCTTCGCGGGTGTCGTCCGCAATGCCATGGTTGGGTGTGCACCATAGATATCCAGCGCGTACTCTTCATCCAGCTGCTACAGAAGAATGTAGCGCACCGCTGTGCCTGGTCTGCTAGAGGAACTCTTATTGCTTGAGGCTGGTGTCACGCCCGGAGGAAATGTTGAGGATGAGTCGGAGAAGGCGACGGCAATGGCGCGGGTTAGCCTACACAAGGGTTAGTTAGCAGAGCGGCGAGGCGCAGTAAGAGTGCCATACCAAGAGACAGTATACTAGATCACGTGTTTTCAATTCTACTTGGGTGAAAGGCTCTGGTTGGCGCGCTGGGACGTCGGTTCTGGGATACTCAGGTACCAGGTACACGGACCTATGGCGCGAAGTGTGGGCTTGCTGCCAGATTGACATAAGGAGGGAACGAGTGTCTTCCCTCCTATGGTATGACTGTGGGAGACTACATACCAGATTGAGCCATGTCGAGCTTACGTCACTCAGAAATTCAGAACCGCCGTGTCACGTTACCAGACTTTGCACCTGCACCACCACCACCAAAGGCCGTACCGCTTGGTCCTAAAGTCCCTATAACCCTCACGTCCTGTGTCAGCGTTTCACACCTTTAAATCCCCCCCCCCCCCATTACACCAAATCCACCTCAAGATCCCATACTGGCGATCACCAGCTCCATCCGCGATGCTGCTGTGCAATTAAAATGTTGTTACTAATTGCAACTCGCAGAGCTTCAGCAAGCCATTTCGCACGCCGTCTCTCGGTATATCGCCTTTTGTTGTCCTCACCATGCTGCAACTAACTTGAAAACAGTATCGCTTCTCATCTAGCTCACACCATCGCCGTTTACCTCTTTCGACTCGTCCTCAGTATCGCTCTAGAGACTGCCCCACGATCTTCAACAAATGGCATGCCACCGTCTATCTACAAGCTCCATTCGCTTTCTGCTGTTGGATATGTCACAGACCACGCTCAGTAATTTCAGAGCGCACGCGTTTAGGACGATATACGTGAACTTTGCGGGCCCGTACTACTGACGGGTACTGGGGTCGGGTTCCTCCGTTAGGTCTCGGTATGTCGGAGGTTGAGGATGATCTTGTGCTCGGGAACCTTCTTCAGTATTGG